>OY728133.1:2116350260-2116613970 GCA_963277665.1 Viscum album | reverse complement strand
CTCTTATATGTTCACATAGGGATGAAAAGTGTGGTGAATGAATATCAAATGTTATTCTAAGTATAACTAAATTATTTTCATGATATATTTTTTAAATTTTTACTGGTTATATAGTTACCTTATATGCTTATACAAAGCTAACACAATGCTTGTGTAAGCATTGGAAAACTCAAGGTAAATAATTTTTAAAACATTAAAAGTCATGTATTTGGTATTTTTTATGGTTCCAAAATACTTTTAAATTTAATAATGATTCATTATTTATGTTTAAATGGGTTACATTATAAATTCATTATTATCTTCAGCTCTTTAATGTGAAATTATATGAATAGCATCAAAAATGAAATTATTGATATTTTATGTTAAATAATATTTTTATTAAATTGTTAAAAAAATTATAAAAATAATTAAATAGAAAAATTAGGATGATAAATAGTCTAAAATTTCATCCCTTTTCCTTTCATGATCCAATTTTTATCTTATAAGTAAAACTATAACCATTTCTGTTTAAAAAATTAATTATCGTAGTAAAGGTTAAAACGAGTTTACTGGGTGATTAAACCAAAAGATAAGGGTAATATTTCAAATTAAAATTTTATAAATCATATTTTATAGACATATTTAAACCTTATCCTATACTAAATTTTAATCTATGGCCATTGGTAATCATTTTTCTTGGGAATGACTTTATCATTTTGTATTCTTTTAAGTAATTTCTTAGCAGGTCCTCTCCCCCACTTATAAAAGGACACATCATCCCCTCTCCTCTACACAATGAAAGATCATTTTGGTTCATAAAATAACTGATAAAATATCTTCCTTTCAATCCTCCCATTTCCAATATACATTAGTTTGATCATAAAACTAATATATGAAACATTTTTGTGTAAACCTTCAGAAATTTTCTGAAAAAGAGGTATAGTTCTTAATCAAGTGTTTTTTGTTTTATTTATTCTTCCAACTCCTTAAAATATTATTAAAACATGATTATATAAAAAAATAAGTATATAAAATATACTGAGATTATTTTATGTTAAATTCATATCCTATATTCATATCCTCTTATATCAAATGGGAAAATAAATCGTCATTCATGTGTACGCTGGACTACCGCTTCATGAACTAATGTAATTAATTTTCCATAAACTCTTATTAAAACAAGTTGTAATTGTCACGACCCGTCCTCAAGGCCCATGCCGTGACTACCCCAATTCCGTCTTCCATAGGCCAGGGGCTGGCAACTAGCACCAAAGGCGTAAATATCGATAACTGGGAAGGCATTGCCTTTATAAAAGTAAACAAAACACCACAGAGTACAAGAGGAAGTAAAACACTAAGTACAAAAGAAAGTGCTGAAAAGTAAATGGGTCATAATACAAACCCAACTGAAAGTACAGCTACAACTAAACAAAAGTACAACAAAAAAAGACAACAGCTGGAAGAACGGAAGCGGCTCCTGGGTCATCCTCCTCGGATCCTACCTGAAGGGTAGGTACAGATGGTGCAGCTCCTGGATCATCCACCACGGATCCTACCTGAAGGGTAGGTACAGATAGCCTCTACAATGCCCTCACCTGTCAACCTCCTCTGTGTGTCGTCACATCGTGAAGTCCACCTCCGAATACTGACTCGTCGTGTGGTCCACCTCCGGGTACTGACTCATCGTGTGGTCCACCTCTGGGTACCCTCCAGTCCGCGAACACTCGTCCTCTGTCAGTACTGTCCGTCGCCTGCAACCAACGCAACGAGGTGCGGGCATAGCCCGTGCAGGGGTGAGTATAACGATACTCAGTAGGGACCCCGAGACCCTCAAGGTCTCACTAAAACCAACATGGATAACCACAAATAAGATCTCAACAGATAACATCTACTTAGATATATGCCCATACATATACCTAAGTTATCAAGTAACCAATCTCAATCATGAGGAAACACAAGGATTATGAAATCAATGGATAACCACTACCTAGGTATATGCCCATACATACACCTAAGTTATCAAGTGACTCATCTCAAACATGAGGTATACACAAATATCAAAGACTCAACTCAAACCAGGATTTTCATTATCGAAACTGTAACTGCTGAAGAGCCCCGTCTCTGGAGTGTACATTGGTCCTGTCACGACTCCAAGGTACTTCTCACTAACCTAAGATTGTTGAGGTACTCCTCCTGTAGAGTACCGCGGGTCAGCCACCCAAACACAGTAGTGCTTCCCACTGGGGTATGCCACCCAAACACAGTAGTGCACACCCCATAGTAGCCTGCAGAGGTACTCTCTGGATGAGTACCATGGGTCTTCACTGTCACACAGGTAGTGCTCCGTCCGCCATGGGTCTGCACCCGAACAAAGTAGTGCTCCGTCCACTGGGCTAGTCGACTCACTCCAAGTCGAGTCGGTCAAGCAGTCGTCAGGTCTCAGCCGGCTACACGGTCTCCGTAATCCGCACGCTCGTCTCTGGGAGGGTCCGCTCCACAATCTATAGGTAGATACTCCAAGTATCTCAAAGTCCCACTAATAATTATCTCAAAGGACCGCCTCGTCATAGGGGTCTCAACGCAACAGACGGCGCGTCAATCGGACGTTCGGTCTGTGAGTTACTAGCTTTTTTCGTCACAGGGGCCCGGTTGGTTTCGTGTGCGAACCAACCCGGCTGTATCTCAACTGTACCCTGAACTCTCATAGGGTATACTCATAGGGATCGTTTCTCTAAGTGATCACCAACTCCACTGACGGTTCGTCAAACGGACGTCCGGTCTGAAAGTTATCATCTTTTCCGTTCCAGGGGCCCAGTTGGATTTCGGGTACAATCCAATCCGGCCACTATCCAACTGCATCCAAAACTTAGGCAAATTATTCCAAAAGTTCCATCTCATCAACAGGAATTAAACGAGACAGACGGCGCGTCAATCGGACGCCCGGTCTGTGAGTTATTGGCTTTTTCGTTCTAGGGGCCCGATTGGTTTCGTGAGCGAACCAACCCAACCGCACTCCGACGGTGTCCAAACCTCGATCGGAGTAAGAAAAAAGTTCCGTCTCATCAAGAGGAATCCAACAAAGTCAACGGCATGTCAATCGGACATCCGGAGCTCAAGATATAAGCGTTTCCGCTCCGAGGGCCCGGTTGGTTTCGTATCCGAACCAACCCGGCCGAACCCAAAGTTCTCCAAAACCTTAAGTATAATATACTAAAACGACCGTCTCGATCCAAGGATCACTACGCAACCGAAGGTCCATCGATTGGAGGTTAATAGCCCAAGTTATGGGCAAAAGACCGAAAGAGGTCCGGAAGTGGGGGTTTCGAGCCCGGGCCGACCCGGCCCGAGACCCCCCTGCGTCAGCCCGAACCGGGTCGACCCGACCCGAGTCCGGGTCAGGCCCACTTGGGCATGGCCCGGCCCAGCTGGCGCGGTGCGGCCCAGCCTGGCGGTCTGGTCTGGCCGCGCGGCGCGCTGGCGCACCGACCAGGAGGCTCGGCCGAACCGGCCGAGCGTTGAGACACGAGGGGGGGGGGGGGCCTCCCCCCGCTTGCTTCCCTAACCGTGGCCCCGCGTGGGGTCTCCCCTTGCCACCGGACGCGGCTGAGCGTCATGTCCCGCCTCTCCGGTCCCGCGTAGTCGCAGGACCAGCGGCCCTCCCCGAAGGCGCGTCGGGCGCCGCCACCTCCGGCCGCCGGCGCCGCCGTGCCGGCGCGGCGTGCCGGCGGTATTTTCTGCGGACCACCAGACGTGCTCCGGTGGTCCGTTTTGCTCGCCGCCTCCGCCAATGGTCCTCCCGGGACCCGACCTTCACTGTAGAGGCTTCAAAATTACCTTGCGGCCTCGTTTGTCGTCGCCCGTCAATCCATGCTCAACGTTCAAAATCAAACTGCGACCTCTTCGTGGTTTTCTGGCGTAGCGCGACGGCGTCGCGGCTTGTTCGACTTCAACGACGCGGCGCAACAGCGCCGCGCTTCTCCACCCCTTCTCAAAGTTTCTGCGCGGTGCAACCGCACCGCGCGGCCTTTCACGTGCCACAACAAATTCAAAAAAACAAGGGGGGAGGAGGGTCGGCCGTGTTCATGCATTCCGACCTCCTCCCGTTATTACGATAACAGGTGGCCCAATTGAAACCAAGAAAGGAGACAGATGAGATCACGGTCAACAATAAAAATAAACCCCCACAACTTCCCGCAACAATTTATTCCCAACCCGCAAGGAAAACATTCGCGGATCAACTAGATAATAAGTTGATCTATGTCATTTGTTTTTTTAGAATGAATGAAACAAGGGAATAAAATCATTCTCAAATCAATTCCCAACCTCAAGCATTGTCATCGAACGAGAGTTCATCGCGGAATTAAACGTCGCGGAAGAAGAGGATCGTCGTGGAAGAAAGCGTCATGGAAGGAACGCCATTAGAGTTAGGTGATCTCCAAGGGAGGCGTCTCTCACCGTCGTCCGTCATCGGAGGTCTGTGTTCTTCGTCGGCGGCGGTGTGTTCTTCTCGTTCTTCATCGAAGAACGAAGAATCCTCAAGACCTCTCCTTTTCTCCCAAAGTCTTAACACAACAAAAACCCAACCATAATAAAATAAGTCCTTCCCTTATTTTATTATCATAACATAAGAATTTGAAATTCAAACGAAAAGAAACGAACAATTAATTCAATGAATTAATTGTAACGATTTAACCGCCCAATTTAATGAGGCGTTTCTTAACTAGAATAAACGCACAGTTGAATTCATTAAAAAGGGGGGTGCGGGTGAGTTACTTAGAAGGAAAGAAATGGTGGGGCTTGTGCGGGCCCCACCTCACAAATATCCTACCAAGTGGGTAGGATATTGTGGGTCCCACCTTATCCTCTTAACTTAGGTTAAGCCTCTTTAAGTGAAATAAAATAAAATTGTCGCACCACTCTTATTTTATTTCTTAACTTAACCCCAACAAATAAAAACCACACCCGAGAAAACGCAACTCCGGAAAAGGTGTTCCTAAGCAAATATCGGCACTATGATTCCATCAGTGCCCACATAATTCGATTCTGAGCACCGGTTCAAAAGTTAGAAAAACCCGCTCGTTCGTTCACTGAACGTACCCGAGCTAGACTTCGGAAAATGATTCCAGGCACACCGGGCCTCGGAATCAGGTTCTGTCAGAAACTGTGTTCTTGTAAAATCCCAAAGAAAATTTAGAAAAATTTCCCTTGAATTTTACGGGTCTTTACATTACTCCCACCTCAGGTCTTTACGTCCTCGTAAAGCTTTAACACATACTAGGGATACAAAAGCGGTATTGAGCATGCATCTGAGCCTTCCGCTCCCATGTTCTTACCTGGAGGTTCTCGTACTGCCAAAGAAAGTGAACCCGAGGAATCGACCATCCTCGTAGGATCCGCTCCTGTCGATCCTCGATCCCCACTGGAACCTCTGTGAAAGCCACCCCATCGCCATCGTCCAGCTCCTCATGGTAGATGATATGCGAAGGGTCGAGCACGTATCTCCTTAGTTGAGATACGTGGAAATCGTCGTGCACCAGGTGCAAATAAGGTGGATGGGTCAAGCGGTAAACCACCACGCCTACCCAGCTGAGGACCTAAGAAGGTCCGCTGAACCTCGGAGATAACTTTCCGCCTTGGCCACATCTTCGTAAACCTCATCGAGGTGAGACCCGTATAAAGACGTGATCGTCATCCTCGAACTCTAGAGGTTTCCAATTCCTGTTAGAACTGAAACTCAAAATGACTGCTGCCACGAGGGTAAGGTTGACTGAATCAGGAGTGATCGGTCGCACCCTCCTGTGCATGAGTTTATCCTGTGCTTCCTGGGGTTTCCTTTTTTCCGACCAAGGAAAACCCATCCCGACTTCATAGTTAAACCACAAAATTTTTGCCTAATATCATCAATTTGTGTATGAACTGTGATTGCCCAGTCCATACTCAAACCAACGTTGTAAGGCCTCGACGCTGCCACCAAGAGATTCCAACCGAAACTCTCGCCTCGAGGGTCTGACCACACCGTCGGTGTAAGTGTGATTATTGAGTCTTCTCCCAAGGTATCTCCAGACGTGAGGGTCAAGTCTACAGTTTACCGGAAACTCTAGGTCTGGGACAAGATTTGTGAAAGGAAGGAATGATTCATATCGACGTCTGTTACTACGGAAGCTAGTAGTGGACACAGACTGTCCCTTGAATCATTTTTAGAGCCATTGGGTCACACTCCTTGACTGCATGCAGCCGCACTTTTCCTCCTCCCTCCAGCTCCTTGAGCCTGGCGGGAACAACTAAGGCGGGCGGTTGTAGCATGTTAAAATGTACACCACCTCATGCTACTCTCCTAGATCTGCCTCCACGTCTACTACTTCACAGACTCATCTATCCTTAAATCTTCCTCTTCTTGAAACATTTAACATGCCCGAGTCTCTAAGACTAGCGTCGGTTTCCTGTTTCTTATTGCACTGTGCAGTCTTCATCCACTCCTGGATGATCTGCACCTTCTTTTCCTACAATCTGAAAGAGCTGTGAAAATTTCTCCATTTCCAAAAAGAGAAACTCAGTCTCATCCCCTGGATGAACCACACCCATTGCCTAATACAGTCAATCCTGACATGAATGATGCATTCATGCCATGGATGATGTCGTAAGGCCTCGACGTAACTACCAAGAGATCCAATTGTCACTCTCGCCTCCAAGGGTTGAGTCACACTATCGGCATCGGTGTGAGGTCACTGGGTCTCCTCCAATAGAAATCTCGAAATTGAGGGTCAAGTCAATAGTTTTAACCGGAACCTCTCAGTTTCAACCAAACAAAAGGACAGGAAAGAAAACATCACAAAGATGAGTGTATTTTTATTATAGAAGCTCAAATTACAAAGACACAAATACAATAGAAATATGGAACTAGAAGTACAAGGGACGCATACACTAGTTCCGCTCCTGTCCACCTGCTCCCGGAGCTCTACTGCCTTGTCCACTGCTCGGTTTTTGCTCAAGCACCTGTCGCTGCTTCTGCCTCGGTGGATCCTCCAACGCCTGCGGATCGAATGTGTGAGGAGTCGTACAGTCACGTTCCATGTGACCCTTCCTGCCGCAGGAGAAACACTGTCTGTTTCTGGCACGCCTGGCTCTGACTCTACCCCGGGTGCCCCGCACTACTGATCCTATAACCCGAGGTCGCCCACCTGCTGGTCTGGTCCTCTTGGACCTAAGCATCATATGTCTACTTCCTATAGATGAATCGGCTATTGTTTGGAAAACATGCAGCAAAGGCAGCAGATCCTGAACACGCTCGGGGTGCAGAGCTACTGGTACAAACTCCACCCTGAAAAAGGTCTCGAAGTCTTCCCATGTGAAGGTCATATCATCGTAAAACTGGAACAAGAGGATCCACCACCTGCCTGCTACTTCCTGAAGAAGGATGGCTACAAAGATCACCATGAAGTCTGCAGGTGTCCCCACTAGCCTGAAGACTCTCACCACTGCCTCCAGCCAATCCTCAGCCGCCTGCGGGTCCATCTCTCCTCGGAACCTGGGTGGCCTCTAGCGCTGGAACTTGTGCAGCGCGCTCAAGTGGCGTGCATCGCCTAGTGCTAGGGCTGGTGGCATCGGTGGCCCAACGTATGGTAGTACCACTGGTGCCTCCATTGGTGCCTCAACTGCAAGAGGGCCATGTACCGAAGCCTCATCACTCGGCAGGCTGTCAGTACGCACATCCCTCTGGGCTCTAGCTGGTCATCCGTGGAAAGGCATCCTGAAAGAAACAACGTGACATGGTCAAACTATTATACCTAGTGAGCTGACCTGGTTTGAGCTGACTTTTAAAAACTTCTGGAAACACACACGCAATCAGTGTTTTCGTGCACAAAGTCGGAAATTAGTTGTTAGGGTCCTGGTGTATGGATACGTTGGCCACCCGCACCAACACTGGACTCCCTGAACTGAAGACCACACTCGGTACCCTTAACACTATTGCTTCACAGAAAGAAAATATCAGAGTTATAAGTTCTGCGGTAGAACCGACTCCTCTGATACCAATTTGTCACGACCCATCCTCAGGGCCCGTGTCGTGACTACCCCAAGCCCGCCTTCCATAGGCCAGGGGCTAGCGACTAGCACCAAAGGCGTAAATCCCGATAACTGGGAAGGCATTGCATTTAAAAAAGTAAACAAAACACCATAGAGTACAAGCCGAAGTAAAACACTAAGTAAAAAAGAAAGTGCTGAAAAGTAAATGGGGAAGAATACAAACCCAACTGAAAGTACAGCTATAGCTGAACAAAAGTACAACAGAAAAAGACAACAGCTGGAAGAATGGAAGCAGCTCCTGGGTCATCCTCCTCGGATCCTACCTGAAGGGTAGGTATAGATGGCGCAGCTCCTGGATCGTCCACCACGGATCCTACCCAAAGGGTAGGTACAGATAGCCTCCACAACGCCCTCGCCCGTCAACCTCCTATGTGTGTCGTCTCTTTGTGAAGTCCACCTCCGGATACTGACTCGTCGTGTGGTCCACCTCCGGGTACTGACTCGTCGTGTGGTCCACCTCTGGGTACCGTCCAGTCCTCGAACACTCGGCCTCCGTCAGCACTGCCCGTCGTCTGCAACCAACACAACGAGGTGTGGGCATAGCCCGTGCAGGGGTGAGTATAACGATACTCAGTAGGGACCTCGATACCCTCAAGGTCTCTCTAAAACCAACATGGATAACCACAAAGAAGATTTCAACAGATAACCTCTACTTAGGTATATGCCCATACATATACCTAAGTTATCAAGTAACCCATCTCAATCATGAGGAAACACAAGGATTATGAAATCAAAGGATAACCACTACCCAGGTATATGCCCATACATACACCTAAGTTATCAAGTGACCCATCTCAAACATGAGGTATACACAAAGATCAAAGACTCAGCTCAAACCAGGATTTTCATTATTGAAACCGTAACTGCTGAAGAGCCCCGTCTCTGGAGTGTACAGTGGTCCTGTCATGACTCCGAGGTACTTCTCACTAACCTAAGACTGCTGAGGTACTCCTCCTGTCGAGTACCGCGGGTTAGCCACCCAAACACAGTAGTGCTTCCCGCCGGGGTATGCCACCCAAACATAGTAGTGCAAACCCCCTAGTAGCCTAAAGAGGTACTCTCCGGACGAGTACCGTGGGTCTGCACTGTCACACAGGTAGTGCTCCGTCTTCCATGGGTCTGCACCCGAATAAAGTAGTGCTCCGTCCACTGGGCTAGTCGACTCACTCCAAGTCAAGTCGGTCAAGCAGTCGTCAGGTCTCAGCCGGCTACACGGTCTCTGTACTTCGCACGCTCGTCTCTGGGAGGGTCCTCTCCACGAGCAACAGTTCGATACTCTAAGTATCTCAAATTCCCACGAAGAAGTATCCCAAAGGATCGCCTCGTCATAGGGGTCTCAACGCAACAGACGGCGCGTCAATCGGACGCTCGGTCTGTGAGTTACTAGCTTTTTTCGTCCCAGGGGCCCTGTTGGTTTCGTGTGTGAACCAACCCGGCCGTATCTCAACTGTACCCTGAACTCTCATAGGGTATACTCATAGGGACCGTTTCTCCACGTGATCACCAAAACTGCTGACGGTTCGTCAAACAGACGTCTGGTCTGAAAGTTGTCATCTTTTCCGTTCCAGGGGCCCGGTTGGATTTCGGGTACAATCCAACCTGGCCACTATCCAACTACATCCAAAACTCAGGTGAAGTATTCCAAAAGTTACGTCTCATCAAGAGAAATTCAACGAGACAGACGGCGCGTCAATCGGACGCCCGGTCTGTGAGTTATTGGCTTTTTCGTTCCAGGGGCTCGGTTGGTTTCGTGAGCGAACCAACCCGACCGCACTCTGACGGCGTCCAAACCTCGAGCGGAGTAAGCCAAAAGTTCCGTCTCATCAAGAGGAATCCAAAAAAGTCTACAGCACATCAATCGGACGTCCAGAGCTCAAGATATAAGCATTTCCGCTCCGAGGGCCCGGTTGGTTTTGTATCCGAACCAACCCGGCCGAACCCAAAGTTCTCCGAAACCATCAGTATAATATACCGAAACGACTGTCTCGATCCAAGGATCTCTACGCAACCTACGGTGCGTCGATCGGAGGTCAGTAGCCCAAGTTATGGGAAAAATACCAAAAGAGGTCCGGAAGTGGGGGTTTCGGGCCCGGGCCGACCCAGCCCGAGACACGCTTGGGCGCGGCCCGGCCCGGCGGTCCGGTCTGGCCGTGCGGCGCGCTGGCGCACCGATCAGAAGGCTCGTCCAAACCGGCCGAGCGTTGAGACGCGGGGGGGGGGGGGGGCGCTGCCCCCCGCTTTCTTCGCTAACCGCAGCCCCGCGTGGGGCCACCCCTTGCCACCGGACGTGGTCGAGCGCCGTGTCCCGCCTCTCCGGTCCCGCACGGTCACGGGACCAGCGGCGCGCTGGTGGTATTTTCCGCGGACCACCAGACGCGCTCCGGTGGACTGTTTTGCTCGCCGCCTTCGCCAATGGTCCTCCCGGGACCCGACCTTCACTAAGAAGGCTTCAAAATTACCTTGCGGCCTCATTTTTCGTCTCCCGTCAATCCGCGATCAACATTCAAAATCAAATCACGGCCTCTTCATGGTTTTCTGGCGCGGCGCGACAGCGCCGCGACTTGTTCGACTTCAACGGCGCGGTGCGACGGCGCCGCGCTTCTTCGCCCCTTCTCAAAGTTTCTGCGCAGTGCAACCGCACCACGCCGCCTTTCACGTGCCGCAAAAAATTCAAACAAACGTGGGGGGAGGAGGGTTGGCCGTGTTCGTGCGGTCCGACCTCCTCCCGTTATTACGATAACAGGCGGCCCAATTGAAACCAATAAAGGCGACAGATGAGATCACGGTCAACAATAAAAATAAACCCCCACAACTTCCCGCAACAATTTATTCCCAACCCGCAAGGAAAACATTCGTGGATCAACTAGATAATAAGTTGATTCGTGTTCTTTGTTTTCTTTAGAATGAATGAAACAAGGGAATAAAATCATTCTCAAATCAATTCCCTACATCAAGCGTTGTCGTCAAACGAGAGTTCGTCGCGGAATTAACAGTCGTGGAAGAAGAGGATCGCCGCGGAAGAAAGTGTCACGGAAGGAACGTCGTTGGCGTTAGGTGATCTCCGAGGGATGCGTCTCTCGCCGTCGTCCGCCGTCGGAGGTCGGCGTTCTTCATCAGCGGTGGTGCGTTCTTCGCGTTCTTTGTCGAATAACGAAGAATCCTCAAGACCTCTCCTTTTCTCCCAAAGTCTTAACGCAACAAAAACCCAACCATAATAAAATAAGTCCTTCCCTTATTTTATTATCATAACATAAGAATTTGAAATTTAAAAGAAAAGAAACGAACAATTAATTCAATGAATTAATTGTAATGATTTAACCGCCCAATTTAATGAGGCGTTTCTTAACCAGAATAAACGCACGGTTGACTTCATTAAAAAGGGGGGTGAGGGTGCGATACTTAGAAGGAAAGAAACGGTGGGGCTCGTGCGGGACCTACCTCACAAATATCCTACCAAGTGGGTAGGATATTTTGGGTCCCACCTTATCCGCTTAACTTAGGTTAAGCCGCTTTAAGTGAAATAAAATAAAATTGTCGCACCACTCTTATTTTATTTCTTAACTTAACCCCAAAAATTAAAAACCACACCCGAGCAAACGCAACTCCGGAAAAGGTGTTCCTAAGAAAATACCAGCGCTGCGATTTCATCGGTGCCCTCGGAATTCAATTCCGATCACCGGTTCAAAATTTAGAAAAACCCGCTCGTTCATTCACTAAACGTACCTGAGCTAAACTTCGGAAAATGATTCTGGGCACACCGGGCCTCGGAATCAGGTGCCGTCAGAAACATCATTCTTGTAAAATCCCAAAGAAAATTTAGAAAAATTTCCCTTGAATTTTACGGGTGTTTACAGTAATGATGAATTTAATGTATATATATATGATTTTTGTGACATATTTTCCATTATTAAAATATAAAATATCATTTAATTTTTTACCTTTACATTCACTAAAAAATGATAACATTTTTTATGCATATGTGTGGACTACCACCTCCACAAAGCAATGTGATTTTTTTCATCACTGCATCACATTTAAGTTATATATAAGTGTATTTAAATAAATAAAATGGTATTTATTATATAAATATAATTTTTAATGATAAAATATTACTTATCTTCTTTCCATCACGATCTTTGAAAAATAGAAATGTTACTTATACGTACGTTCAACATACCATCTTCATGATTGTAACATAGTTCATTTTTCATAACCATCATTCATGATTAGTTTTTAAAAAATAATTTATGTATAAAAACTATAATTATTTCATTATTATTATTTGGTATATGATGAAACAATGACTTATTTTACCATATTAAACCTACCAAAGTAATTTTGGATATATGAACTGAATATTGTCAAAACATCTGACATGAACTTAAATAGTTAAGTAAATAAATATAACATGGTAATAAATAAAATAAAATTAATAATAAACTATAAAATTTTTCTTAATAAATTAAATAATTAACATAATTTTGTTATTCAATAAGACAAATTACATACATGATGAGTTGAACTTGAGGTATGGGGTTTCATAACTCAATTTCTTTTCATTAGGTTATGTTACTTCTTCATTGTCATTGATATTATATGATTATGTGTATAATTAATTTTGATTATATTATATAATATTTACACTTTTTTATGTGGATTGGCATTTGATGCACATAATCAATTCATTGAATAATTCTCACTTCAACGGTATGATCTTTGAAAGGGATTTTGTCTCAATTTCCCTTCATTGAGGTATATTTTAACATTATGAATTTAATTTATTTTATATGGTTTATATGTATAACATTTTATATATAATATCATTAATCTTTCATAATTCATTTATTTTATGTTATAATTCATTTTACTTCATCCAAGGGGTTTTGATTCGAAAGTTACCAGAGCGGTAAAGGATTTATGTTAAAATTTCCTTTCTTTTAGAGATTGTTTACATTCAAGGTTAATTTAGGGGAAATAATATAAAATTATTTTCTTAAACCAAATATATTTTATTATCCTCTTTTCATGGATTTGGTTTACATGTTTGGTTTCCATTTCCTCCCTTATCGAATAAATAAACATTACGAAAGTTGTTTGTAAGAAATATCGATATTGTTTTTTTCTTTTAGATATGGAATCCTTGTCTTACATGTATATATTTTCCTTAAAATATTTTAAATAATGTTTTTAATATTATCCAAATTTTTATTAAATAAATTTTTACCCATGTTTGAGTATTTTTACAAAATGGTTTAAAAGGAATCTTTGTGTCATTTTCTAAACAAGGTACTTTTTGACTTTTTCTACAAAAGTGTGAATGGAATATTTTCTTTAAACTTATATGGTATGAAAAGAATATCACATATTCATAAAAATTCAATTATTTTATGATTAATTTACAAGTTTACATGTTTTTTTCAAATAAAATGTTTTCTATAATATTTTGGGAATTTTATTATTTTAAATGAGTGATTTCAAAGTGAAAAGGGTATTTTACTTAAGAAATATTCCCTGTGATATTTTAAACATGTTTTCATAAATTATGAAAACCTTTTATATAATTTATTTCTTCTAAATTGTGTATATATGTCTCTTACACATATACCTAGATCTTTACTCATTCTATTTATGGTGTAATACATGCCTAAAGTTCATTTATCAAATTCCTTCTTTATAAAATCTCCTTTGATTATGATATGAGGAAATATTATTCATCCCATTTATTTACATGGATAATTATTATATTTATAATTTATTATTGATTTAATTTTTGTGGTACACATAATAATATACATTGTAACGATCCACATTTTGAATCAGACCAAAAATATGAAGGAATTTGAACTTTTCAATTACTGGATGGGTTATTTTTAAAACTGAGATTCAAAACTTAATTCCAAGAATTGGAACACTAAAAAGTGATTTTTTTGGACTCGAGTGAAGTATTATTATGTTTTACATGTGCCTCATGGAGTTTTAGGAGCGCTGGACTTGGAAAATCCAAGTTTTGAAAGGCTTTAGAGGGTGCATAGTTTGTCTAAAATCGTGTGGCCCATTGCAGGTAACCATGCGGCCTTATTTAAGGGGGAATAGGAACTTCACACGAGATGTGCATGGTTTCCCAAACTGTGCACCTAGCCCATGCGAGGGGAGTCTCTTAGATAATGGGTGACACACTATTGGCGCACGGTTTTCCAAAATGTGCAGGTTAAACCGTGCGGATGGGTCTATTTAAAGAATTAAATTAATTTAAAATAAAATAAAATAAAAAACTAAAACTAACACTCCCTCACCCTTATCTCATCGGACCCAAAACGCACACCCCAAGGGGGTTTCCCCCTTCAACGTGCAACCCTCCTCCCTATGTCCTCCTCCTCTCATCAAATCTGTCCATATTTCTCATGTTTTCTTCATCGAATCTCTATAGTAAGAACCTCTCTTCCTTCATCCCTCCTTTTCTTGGTCGATTTAGGTCTTTTCATCAATCCTTGAGGTTCAGACGAACTCTAGGTGGAGGCTAACCTATTTTTCACTTGTTCCCTTCGATGTTAGGTCGTGCGAATGGCCTCTTGTGTCATGTTTAGGAGAGTTACAACAACCACCTCTATAGGTGAGGCAGTTCAGGTTGTTTTGGGCCGCCGCCACCATCCTACATGAGGATTTATGCATGTTTTTGGTTTTCACACCTTCTATTTAAAATTATTTAGTTGTTTTAAGGTTCTTAGTATGTTTTTTTTAGTGCATTGGACTGTTTCGTGTGGTTTTGAGTAGTTGGGTCTAAGGCGACTTGCCTGCATGTGCATAGGTATGTAAATATATATATGTGGGTTCCCCCGTTATGTGTATGATCATCCATGGAAGTGATTGTACATGTATGGGGCTAGGTATTCCCACGTTTATATATGAAAATTCATACATAGGTTATAGAATATGGTTATATGAATATAATCATATATGTAAGGATCCCCTTTCACATGTTCATGGCCATGCAGGCATGTGCATAGGGAATAGGTTTCCTTACATGTCTGTGAAGGTGCATATACCCAGTGGGGGAGCAGCAGCTTTTTGTTGGAAAGCATCTAGAGCTGAAGTGGACGACTTGGTTCTACTTTGAGGTAGAGTCCCTCTCTTATCCATTTAAATCTATAATGTTTTAAGTTTCTTTTAGTTTCCTTCTTAAATCCACTTTTTTATATTGAATTGAATTTCTTGAGTAAGTTATTAGTTCTTATAAATGTTTTTATTGATAAAAAATTCATTGTTTTCTAATAAAACCCCTCTAATAGAGGTTTGATGTCTGCAAAAACCCATAGTGGTACTTATTATCATTTAGCTTTCTTGGTATTATTGAATTGATGTTTAATTTATTCAATTTACTTGGTTGGTAATGACATGTTTAGTGATTTTACCTATTTTATAAACTGAATGGATTGCCTATTAAAATGAAGTGACCCTTGCCTCATGTGTCCTTCAATGTGCCCAAGACACCCCATTGGTGTGTGGTCCACTTAGACTTGGATTTACCCAAGTGGTAATCATGTTGCTTGCCATGAACCCTTTCCTTGAACATGGACCTTAGGTTTATATATGGTATTGCCTTTTCTTAATTGATTCCTTGATTTGGTTAAGGTGGTTGAATTTGATTAAGATGGTCTAAAAAGAGTTAGTTTCACCCTCTTTATGGAATGACTTTGGTACTTGATCTCTCAAACCAATTTTCCATGCTTAGGATAATTGGTTAAGGTGACCCTATATAGGATGAATCATACTAAATATAATCCCTTGAATAAATGGTTTCACCTTGATGAGTTTTTTTTACTTGTATTAAAGGATTTACATGAAATGGCTTCCTTGATAATGGAAATAGATTATAACTAATGACATACAAGAGAAGTATTTGTCTCATGGTATGTTTAGAATGTGACCAATCCTATGTCAATGTATTAATTGAAATTCTTAAGATGTTTTACCTTAATCGCATTTTTTATTGTGATTATGACACTTATGTAGATATGGGATATATACATGATTATGGATGGGAGGCATTATTACCCCATTCCATATAATGAACTATTATATTCTAAAGATGGGAGGTAGTTTTATCCCATTCCTATATTAAAAGTGTGCATATGCTAATGCCACATAATGAACAGTTGTCTTCTATTTATGGATAGGAGACATTCATACCCCATTCTATCTATGTAAATGACCATGGATGGGAGGCAGTTTACCCCATTCCATTATTATAAATGATGATGGATGAGAGTTATTTTTACCTCATGCCATTATATTAAATTATTGTGTATGAGAGGCATTCTTACCCCATGCCAGTATTATACTATTATGGATGGGATACATACTTACCCCATGAAATATTATTATATATGTATGGGTGGGAGGTATGCTTACCCCATGCCAGTTGCAACCTCTATGTACATGTATGTATGGGAGGAATTATTACCCCATTCCAGATATAATATATATATATATATATAGTGACATGATCAAACATTTATCCTGGTAATTTCCTAATGCTGGTATAGCCATCAGGTGTCCATTTGGGAACCTAGATGGGTGTTATTTATTTATTCAATTATGTTATTAACACTTCATTCGAGCACACTTTTTAACTTATATTACACTATTTGGATTGGTCTAGACACTAATAGTGTTGGCCTATTGAGATTTATATATCACACCCTACTCAGGATGTCATTGCACTAGGGTACAAGAGTAGATATTCTTGTTTGTAGGACCTAAGTTTTTTTTGTGTTTCTTGTACTTGGGAGAAAGGAGAAAAGGACCTAGCTAGAGATTAGGATGGTCATAGAGATCTCCCATGGGGCTTTGATTTCTTTTCATTATTTTGTACTAAAATGTAAATCATACTATTTTTTTATTGCTTTCAGTTATGTAACATCACTTTGACATCCATGCATGCATTGTATAAACTGGCATTAGACATTTTTATAAAATGATTATTATCTATTTTCGATTGTTGTCTTTAATTTATCTAATTCTTTCGTTATACTTTTTATTGTCTATTATTGGAACTCTAATATGAGGGTATAGTCTCCCCATTATCACCTTCTAAGACCCTCACTACAAGTTGATAGCCTCTAGTGTACAGGGATACATGATTGAGGCCATGTGACCCACCGGTCCAGCTACCGGTTCGATAGTAAGCTAGGTCAAGACGTTAAAAAGTGGTATCCGAGGAAATTTTTTCCTTTATATTTCTATTTTGGGATGGTATACAGAGGACTATAAATGTGTTGGTTCTTGGTTAATAGACATGCTTGGGACTGATCACCCCATTTACGGGAAATGACCAAGTGACTAGGGATTGGATTGTTGTTTATGTTGTTCACTGTTACATTTGATATGATTTCACCTAGAGTAACTACTGTACTTTCTTCTGCTTATGATTTATGTAATTTTTGGTATTTATACCCTTGGAATATTATGTCATGGAAGTTTCATTCCATGCATCATACTAGGCACATAGAAATTTTCATGCCATGCATAGTGTCATGCCATGTAGTTTCATATGTAGGATGCCTATTTATTTGATTAAGTATTATGCCATGACTTTTATTATTTAGCATGCATTTTTTTATAACATGCTTATGTGTTAGATGATTATAATGACAATCTATCCAACTTGATTATATACCATGCTCCTATGTTAGTGCTTGTGATATCATGCTTGTAATATTTTATATATGTAAATAGGTTGTGATTACATCAGGATTCAATTTTTAGTTATAAGGTGTATGGGAGCCATATAACTGGGAAAGGGTAACCTATGTATTTGAACCTTTGTAAAAGGTTGCTAAATTAAGATGCTAAAGTGAATTGATTTTAATTAAAGGGATCAAAATTCCAAAATGTAAGTGTATGGGTGCTTTACAGGTTGGTAGGTGGCCACCCATATGTTTTAACCATGTATTTTGAGCACATTAAAATTTTGAATGGATTTTGGTTTCAATTAATGGGATCCAATTCTCAATCCCTGAAGTGTATGGGTGCTTCATGAATTTGGAAATGGAAACCCTTGTTGGATGAAATGGCATGATATCTTGTGTGATTTTAATAAATGAGAACGTTGTTTAGTTTTAAATTGAAATGAACTGGTTAACTATTAAATGTAAAAATGGACCCAAGTAGGTTATTTGGTGAATGTTTATTGTGAAAAGACTCATTGGGATGTTTAAAACTTTAATGTATGATCAACTACTATTGGGTTGCTTTTTAGAGAACCCAGGTTGAATTAGTGGGACCCTCATAGGTTTCCTTAACCATTGAAAGGAATTTATTATGATAAATTGCCTGTTCATTATGGGATTCCATTGAATTTCTAAATATAAATGTTTTAAAAAGGAAGTTTGATGTAACTTTCCTATGTTTCCCTTGGGGAATTAGCTAAATAAAGTACCTTGTGTTTTGTTTTAAATGGTGCTTAATGCTTTAGATTAAATATTTTAGATGTTTAAAGATTTAAAAGTGATTAAATATAAAGGTCTTGGAAATGGAACCATAAGTAGTGACCTTGGTAAAACCCTCATGTATGGGTAGTTTGAGCTTTTCCTTTTAGTTTCCTTGGAACGGAGTTGTAGGTGTTTTCCATAGGTTCTTTTCTTATCAGCAATAGCTTAAAATGTTAGGTTTTTGAGCCTTTTACTTTTATTTGGTGTGAACAAATGATTGGGTCAATTATTTTTCTTCTTAAGGGGTTATCCCATGGTAGGTAGCACCCTTAGAACCTAAATTACTTGCTTATACCATGAGCTTTCTGATGTTTGGTGTTGTTCAACTGTTATTGTTCCTTATAGGACTTTCAGTTTCTAGTGACACCCTTGTTCAGACAGGTGTTCATGCATTCTTATATCTTATTATGGTCTTGAGAAATGGGTAATGCTTGTTTTTAGTAGGTTACACATGCCAAGGGCATGGTCGACTGCTTCTTTGATCATTAGACCCTTTTTATTTTCTTCGGTCGGTATGTGTTGATGTGTGTGGTACTGTCGAGTGTTAAATGTGTTAACGAACCGAATAAGATTAGTTAAATATTTTAGACTTTATTTGTTGAGTGTGGTCTTGGGTCATATATAGGTAGAATGACCTAATAATTAAATAAGTAGGTTCTTCTCAATGTTTGGGATAACTATATTCAGACTCGAGGTTTTTACATGTCGGCTTATGTTGGTTTTGGTTTCCTTGTATAATGTTTTGATGTTCTGATCATGGTTTTAAGGAGTGTCATGTTGGTTTTAGTGGTTATGTTTCCCTCTAAGAATAATGAACACCTAATAGGACCATTGATAAATGTTCGGTTTATGCTTGAATGCCTTTGAGGCTTGCGGGTGTTGTTTTAAGTTGGCGCTTTCTTAGTAGCATGACTCTGGTATGGTTGGCCATTTACAACCTCCGTGAAAGCATCGTTGGCCTCAGATAGATTTTGTTGGGTAATCTTGAGCGATCACAGAATGCATCTTTTGTTAAAGGATAGTGATCCGATAGCGACATGTCGGAAAGTGAAGACGAGTTCCCACTTTGAAGTCAACCAGTTGTGGTTCAACTGATCTTCTTGTAAATCTTTAAAATATCTTAGTGTACTCTAATAAGCGATGAGAATGTCCCATATCTTATCTTTATCCTAGATGCACCAAGAGAGTGTTGGTCTTATGATGCACTGAATTCTTTAAAGTTGTTGGGATTGGTTGGGTGGTTCACTTTCGGTGTTGCATGTGGGATTCATGGTTTTCTTCATAGTTTGACCTTAGAGACTTCATCGGGAGTCGGGTGTAGGCTTCGGTGAGCATTTTTGTTGTAAGTGTGAGATGACTTAGGAGAAGTCATTGTGGTTCAACTTTTAAACATCAGTCGTTTAAGCCGAACATCTTCTTAATTAATTAGTATCATCAACTTGATTCCTTTACTTTATTGTTTAATGATTACAGTCAATAAAGGACCATTTCCTACATGTCGTCAGTAGAATATGAGTGTGGTTGGTGTCATCCAGGGCTTTTCATGAAAACCCATCTTGACATGGGCTTTGGGTTTGATGGAAATTAGATTGTTCAATCATTTTAAAATCATGCCCGAAGCATTGTAAAGATCTTAATGGCATGCTAGTAATGAAAATTCCAATGGTGTTTGAGCCATAGTTTAGAACTTACCGATTAACATTAAAGCCTAAGGTGGGAATTACCTTTGGATAGATTTTTAATGAGATGACTATGAGATTTTTTTCTCTAGCTAAACGGTCTCACATAAGAGCCGCCTTGGTGTATCGGTTTGGAAATGAGCGTTGTCTCAAGTTTTGAAGGCTTAAGGTCTATATACTTATGAAGGGATTCAGAAGGTGTTGAGAATTTAGAAATGCAACACCATGGTTTGAAATAAACTTTACGACCCTTGTACATTGGGTGATTTGTTTGTTGTTCTCGAGGGATTCTCAGGGACGATAATTTCTAAGGTGGGATGGTTGTAATGATCTATGTTTTGAATCAGACCAGAACTACAAATGAATTTGAAATTTTTAATTATTGGATGGGTCATTTTTTAAACTGAGCTTCATAACTCAATTCCGAGAGTTGTAACACTTCAAAATTATGTTTTTGGAATTTTTTTAAGGCTTGTTAAGTTTACTGGGTGACTCGAGAAGTTTTAGGAGCGTCAGACCAGAAAAATACATGTTTTGAAAGACTACAGAGGGTGCACAGTTTTTCTGAAACCGTGAGGCCCACTGTAGGTAACTTTTTAGCCTTATTTAATGTGGGAAAGGTGTTTTGTATGGTCTATGCATGGCTTCCCAAATTGTGCACCTAGCCTGTGTGAGGGGAGTCTCTTAAACAAGGGGTGCCGCACGGTTAGCGCACAATTTTCCAAACCATGTGGGTTAAACCATGTGGATGGGTATATCTAAAGAATTAAATTAATTTAAAATAAAATAAAATGAAAACCTAAAACTAACCTTCCCTCACCCCTATCTCTCCAGACTCGTGACACGCACCCAGGGGGGTTTTCCCCTTATATATGCATCCCTCCTCCCTACGGCCTCCTCTCCTAATAAAATCCATCCAGTTTTCTCATGTTTTCTTCATCTAATCTCCTCGGTAAGTTCCTCTCTTCCTTTTTCCCTCGTTTTCTCGGCCAATTTGGGTCTTTTCATCATGAATCAAGGTTCTTCCGAACCCTAGGTAGAGGCTAACCTATTTTTCAATTCTTCCCTTTGATTCTAGGTCGTGCGAATGGCCTCTTAGGTCATGTTCGAGAGAGTTCTGGCAACTTCCACCATAATCGTGGCAGTTCGGGTAGTTTTGGTTCACCGCTTCCATTAGAGGTAATGGTTTATGCCCGCTGTTGGTTTTCTCACCTTCTATTTTAAGTTATTTAGTTTTTTTAAGTTTGCAATATGTTTTGTGTAGTGTGTTGGACTATTTCGTGTGGTTTCGAGTCACTGGGTCTAAGGCGACTCGCCTGCGTGTGCATAGGTAAGTAAATATATATGTGTGTGTGTGTGGGTTCCCCTGTTATGTGTATAATCATGCATGGAAGTGATTTTACATGTATGGTTCTATGTTTTCCCATGTGTATATATAAAAATCCATATGTATGTGAGAAGATATGGGTATATTCATATAATAATATATGTAAGGATCCCTTTGCACATGTTCATGGCCATGCAGGTGTGTGCATAGGGGCTAGGTGTCCTTACATGTCGATAAAGGTTCATATACCCAGTGGGGGAGTAGAATCTTTTAGTTAGAAAGAATAAATAGATGAAGTGAATGACTTGGTTCCAATTTAAGGTAGGGTCCCTCTCCTAGACCTTTAAATCAAGAATTCTTTAAGTTGATTTCATCCGCCTTCTTAATTCTTCTTGTTTTTATTGAATTGAATTTATTAAATAAGTGCTTAGTTCTGATAAATGTTTCGATTGATAAAAAATACATGGTTTTCTTGTAACACCTCAACCCCTGTTACCCAGAGTCGGTTCTTTATTACATAACATTGGCATGATACAATGAATCGTGTCCCAAAAGACCGATCATTTTAGTATTATTGGAAACAAGATACATACTTAAGTTCAACATTACAACTTGAAAAGAAATAGAACACTAATTTATTCCATTAGAAACATCCAAGCCTCCTAGATTATTCCTGCAATTCACTCATAACTAACTTCTTTATATCTGGGGAAAATGAAACATAAGAAAGGTGTGAGCTCAAACGCTCAGTAAGAGTAAGCAATACAGTGGAAGATAACATAAACATTAGGTATGGTGAATAATTTAAAACACATGCCTTTACAAATAATAAACATGAAAACTTTATGGCAGGAATATGAATTGAGTAAATAATGCCATAATAAAACATAGTCATGGGTATTCTACTAGTCAAATAACCACATGAACCATAAATTTTATTTTCATAATGAGGGAATGTATAATGCATGACATTCTAAAACATTTTTTCAAGGCCTCAGCCAAGATGTCTAAAAATGATTAAGGCCTCAGCCAAAACCATATATCAAATTGGGAAAGGCCTCGGCCAATTCCACATCTAATTGTCTCATGAGACCTACCGATGCACCGATGAGCTATAACGGGCTCCACCCGTCACTTTCTAAGTCCAATACATTCCTCATATAAAAAGGTTGAAACATAACATAAACATTCGTATTAAAACTAACATACAAAATGTAAATACTTTAACCATAAACCATGGATGGTATGAAAATAACACATCCACCATCAAACTTATCACAAAACCTTAAATACAATATGGAATATTTGTATCATAATAAATCAACTTCAAAAAAGTGTAAAATTTATCAAAGGATGTTGACATAGATGAAATCAAAACTATTTGAGAGAAATGTATCTTTCTATTTTGAAATCATTTAAGAGTCACATAATTATAAAAGAAAACATTTATTTTGAAAATATTATTATAATATTGTAATAGAATCTTCAAAGGTGTTATAATGGCATAGAATAACTGCACCCGCTGTATAAGTTAAAAAACATTCTTACCTAAATTTTTTGAAAAGGTCTTAAAGTACCTTGTTTGGAAAACGACAGAAATATTCATATCAAACCATTTTATAAAAATTCAAACAAGGGTATAAATGAATTTAACCCACAGTCAAGTAAATATTAAAAAAAATTGAAATACATTTTTAAGAAACACGAATGTGGATGATAAAGAGGTCCCAGAATATACTTATGTAAAAACAAAGAGATTGTGAAATTAACCCTTACCTTGTAATTTTACTTGTTCAAGGTTACGTTAAACTCTTGTATAATAGTTAAATAATTGTTATTAAATTATACTATAACCAAATACATAAATATGATATCATATATGATCTTATAATATTTCTTTGTTAATAATATTTTAGTAGTATCATTGTTTCGGGTGTTAACTGATTCGTTGTCCTTTATATGTTTTGTTACATAAGTCATGTTTGTTATGGATAGGATGTATTTGATTCATATAAAGAATGATATTATTTTATTAAATATTATTTTTAATAATCAAATTAAAATTATTCTTGAATGGTTACAATGGGTAATGAATCTCATCGCGTTCGTAGATATGATAATCTGTACGTACGCATGAACGTTACTTCCATTTCATTTTTTTATTTTAAAAAGAAATAAGACCAAATGATACATAAGTATATTATTATTACAATATAATATAATATTTTATATACATTGTTTAAGTTCATTAACACCATCCTCTATACGTTCCATGTATGGTATGAACGAGTCATATCACTTTGAGGGGGCGATAGTCCGCACTTCCTCAGAAGAAATTATCGTATATATACAACATGAAAAGAATAAAGGTATGCTATAAAATAGAATTAAAAAAGATTATAAATAAAATAAATATCATATATATCATATATAATTATAGTTCCATCATAATGGACACCATAAGAGGTGGTAGTAGAAGACTGAACAATCATCATTTCGTGAGGCACCAGTTTGTCGTCCACAGAAACATTATGTTCTATAACCATTAGATGGAGGTGTGTGTAAGTGTAGTTCAAATAATTCTCATAAAAAAACCTAATATATTTATTATACTGGTTTTTTTATAAAATAAAGGAATAAATATAGATTATGGGGTTGGATAAGTAAAATAAAAGAAAAGGACTTAAGAGGAGATGTTACCTTTAAATTGGGTAACTCCCTTTGGTTTGAACCAAAAGGCTTCCTTGAAGTGCATTTTGTCATGAACCAGGCCGGGTCTCCATCCAAACCAGCGCCCGACCCGGTCCGAGACATGGCCCGAAGGGCGTTCCCGATCCCCACGGGCTGGCACAAGTGCCTGGGAATCAAACATTACATGGGAACGATTTACCCGAAATAAAAGACAGAAAAATAACTAACCAGATAAATAAAATGAAACTAGAAATAGACAACCAAACGTGCCTTTAAACTATGAACAGGTTTAAAGTATACAATTTGAACCAATAACTAAAAATAAAATACGACAGTGGAAACTAAAACTCGTACTCAAACCTCCCGGAAAAATAGAGGCCACATCAACACCACTCTGCATGAAAAGACCAACTGCCCCCTGAACCACCATCGCTGAGCACAAAGTCACAACATGGAATGTAGAAGAAACAGAATCTACATACACCCAAGGGTGTATGTAGGGTGTGAGCTAAAATCCCAGTAGGATTCCACTGAGAAAAGGTTCCATTCATAATTATTAAAAGACAAATACATTTGCAATTTAACAGAATAAAAATAAATAAGTGCTTAAAGGATTTTAATGAAAATGGTTTTTAAGGGGAAACTTCTCTTAAAGGAAAACAACTTAAATTAAATTACACACACATATGCACACCCACACACGCATCCACACACACAGACGCACGCACACACGTACACACACACACACACTTTTCTTGGTAACCCCAATATCACACCGTGTGCCGACGGTGAGCAGAAAGCAAAGGAAGAACACAATACATGGGAGAGACCCTAAAGATACTAGCGAGAAATGGGACCCTAGAATCTCACGTCTCGGTGAACCATATCATACATTCCCGTGCACGAGCCACTGGTAGGGAAACACCTCCTACCATAGTGGTCTCCAGTCATCATCCAATGTTTAGTTAGTGTTGTAAGCGTCAATCCTGCTAAGTGAAACTGGGTCGAGGCCACTCCCGTATCACTAGAACGCTAGTCCAGTCCGCCCACCTAGTACCCAGGCTTCCCGTTTGTGCTTAAGTAATTCAAAGTTCATGCCACATGTCATAATCACACACTCAAACCAAGAAATACATCTCGCACACCAAAAACCACCATTCACACACATAAAATCCATTTGAAATAATACGCACACTAAAATGTTCCAAAACTCAATATGTATTTCTTACACAACCAATTAAAAAAACTTGCATCCTTAATAACTATTTAATAAAACATTTAAGATTTTTAATAAACAAATTTTGAAGAGTAGAGCATGAATTTACACACACAAAACCAACCAAACCTTCTTTTGTAACCAAACACACACAACGCCACATCAAGAGTTCAATCCACACCACTTACACCAATTAAAAAGAAACGGTTTGAGTAGTTTAACACAAGTGCTAACAAACGATGCAATAATGTTTTCACTAACGATAAATTTGGTTTTATTTAAAATGCCACTTTAGAACCAAACACATGACGTAGTATTATCAAAACATGATTTGCACTGCAAATATCATTTAATTAAAAATTTAACAATTTATAAAACACTAAACCATCTTGACATGGGTTTCCATAAAATCACACTAATATCAAAAAAACACGTTAATAACAAATCAATGCATATGAGGTCTCAAGAGAATAAAATAATACCACTTCGCACCCTGCAAACTAACTAAATAATATGATGAACTAATTAAACATGAAAATAAATTCATCAAACAATAATTATGAGCGGAACCACCTACCTTGGGTGTATAAACTCCAGAAAAAGGATGTGAAATCTTCAAATTCTAGAGCGAAATGTCAATCGCGCGCCGTTTGCACCGTAAGGAACCTCACGCGAACTCAAAAACACGAATTCGGATCAAAAACTTCATGTTAGAATCCTAAAATATGAACTCATACCCACTGGAAAAATTAATAATAAAATAAAATAAAACTCAAATAATAAGGGGAAAAACTTATCCGAAGGGGGAAGCAGGAGAGGCCTGATGGCTGGACCTAGGTGCGGCTCTACGATTTGTCTTCCGCGAACAGGCAGGGCGCCATGGGGGTGTTCTGCAGGGGTGTGCATAGCTGGTCGAGGAGGCTGGAGATGGGGAGGTCGGCGGACGGCAGTCGCCAGACGGAGCGAGGCGTGGGGGGCGCGAGGCAGGGGATGCGATCCGGCTTGACAGGGTGTCGGGGCGACGACGCGAGGGGAAGATGGTTGGGGAGTTTCAAGGTGTGGCTTGTCCGGTAAGCGGGGTGCATGACAGCGGTGAACGGTAAGCTACAACGCGAATGGAATGGGAGAGTGAACATGGGGGGAGGTACGGCGTGATCCAAGGGGGAGAAGAGATAGGTCACGACGGGGAGGGAGGAAAAGTGAGTAAGAGAGAAAAAAAAACCTAACGCAAGGAATAAAACTAAAAACAAACCAAACAAAAAAAACAATATTAAAGAGAATAATATTAATAAAAAATTATATAACAATGATAATATTATTAATTAAAATATTAAAAATTTTAATGGTGATAATTAATGATGATAATAATAATAATTTATGGCGATAATTTTAATACCATTAATGACATTGATAATTTTTTAATAACAATTATAAAAATAAAGACTTAATAAAATGTTAACAATATTAATAATGATAACTTAATAAAATGATAATAATAAAAAAAATACTCTCACTTAAATTATTATCCAAGATAACAATAATAATAATAATATTTTCAAGTGACATTAATATTATCATTATTATTAAAACTCTTCTTAATTCATTTTATTTCATTAGTCAACCATCGGGCATGACGTGCGGCGAGCTAAGTGAGGTCGTGCGGTGACCCTGACGAGGCCGCGAGGCTTCGACCGCGGTGCACTAGACGCAACCAAGGGCAAAACATCCGTTTTTAAATAAGAACTCAACAAATTTAATTCGGGCCTCGACCCGAGCCACCTGATTCCCAATAAAAACAATAAAATAAATAATATAAAATGTACGAGTGTGACAATTCTCCCCACCATAAAGATTTCTGTCCCCGGAAAGCCACAACTAGAACCAAACCTGAAATCAGAAAACCACCTCCCTTAAGGTTCAAAGGGGATCCCCACAAACATAAAGCAAAGAGAGGAAAAAGTATTATGCTCAAAGAAAGTGACTCAAAGACAACTTCTAGAAACTCATATAAAGACTTTTTGATATGTGTCTCCCACCCTGAAGAGCTATAATGCCTCCAGTTGACTGATTAAGGAAGGGAACTCTCACACCCACAAAAACCAACTTCAGAAGCCGAAACATCTTAAGCACTATTAAACCGAAACCACACCATTTGGATAGAATGAAAAAATAAGGTCAAACCACATCCATGGAACATTATTATCACTTATCACCAAACCATATTTAAAAACAGAAGAAAAAGATCAACATGGGGAGGCCCGAGGGGCTCCCCACCATTAGGAAGTCACTGACGCTCGAAACGAGACTGGAAACCGACATGGAGAGGTTCGAGCGGACTCCCGCCATTAAAGAAAAGTCCATCACTGATTCATTCTAGAGACATTCGTGCGAGACCAAATGTGGGTCTCCCCACCATTAAGAACCTACCAACACCCAAGGCAATACTAGAAAACAAACATGGGGAGGTCTGGGCAGACTCCCCACCATTCAGGAAAGGCCAACACCGATTTATTCCAAAGACCTTTGTACAAGACCCATCGTGGGTCTCACCACCACTATAACTAACAGAGGATATAGAACTTTGAAAAAAATTCTCGATGGTGACCAAACACTCCACCACAAGGGGCGGGGAGGGAGGGACCCGACTACCGGGGCATCAAAAGCATGACCCAAGACAAACCAGTATTTCCACATGCCTGGATGAGCATTATTCATATTTGAGACAGATTTACTCAACAAACTCCCATAAGGACCAATAAAGCGATTGCATCCAATGGGACACAACCCCCAAGACTTTAAGGCAACGAGACGAACACGCCTCCACATGGTCGTGAAAACCTTATGCAACCAGACGGCTCATTCGGAGCGGAACAACCATAGAAACAATTTAAAATGCCTATACTTTTAACACCGATGACAGAAATAAAGTCGGGGTCTCATACACTCTCTGGGTTCCTGACCACGCGCCAACTTCACTCTGAGGCCTATGGTTGGAGCCCTAATGTTTGAAGCATCTCCTGCCTCGCAGTCAGGTGTTGAAGACTCCTTAACGGAGCTTCTCCTTTTGGTGTCACACGTAGCCACACTACAACCGAGACAACACCAGCAAACACAACACATTACGACATCCTACTGATCATACACAGAACATTCACCAACACAAGAGCTGAAATGGTGCATGTGCATCCCCCTTTGTCACACTAAATGAGAACACGACACCACAAATCGTCACCTTAACATAACCATTGTTGTTGAGAGAAACATTATACGAAGAGGGACTTCAAACTGAGTCTTAAACAACACGTGATTCCTGCAATTGGTCATAGCATCCCCAGGTAACTGGGTCTGCCACACTAGTGGCCTAACGTAGACCCTTTCTTAAATGAAACCAACGAAGGACCAAAGGTCATTTAGAATAGTGGCCCACACCGATCACTCTAGGATGCTTCCACCTTTCCCCATTGGAACCTCCTTCACCATTTCCAAACACAATTTTCAAATTAATGAGGTAAAACCTCACCCTTGACTATCAAAGAGAACTCACACTATAAGACGTCACCAATCATGACCCTTGCAGTCGATGAAAATACTACAAAGACCTTCAAGACACTAGTCAACACTGATAATTTTGAACCACCTTCAACTTTCCACGCTGGAATTTCTTTCACCGCTTCTAGGGGAACCTTTAGACACAATGATGTCAACTTCATACCTGAAGAGTCAGACAACTCAAAAGGACCAAAACTCCCTTCAACTCCCCTTGCATCTGTCATTCCACTGCGAGAGGATCCTCTTAACTTAAGGGAAAACGGAATAGACTTAGCATTGTCACTAAAAAGGAAGAGTCCTTACTTTAGTCAACTGGAGGGTCGGCCAACGGCGAACCATCTGTGGTCACACTTCATTCGCACATTAAATGTTTATTGGGGGCGCACACTAGCCAAGAAAGAAAACCATAGACCCAACTGAACTGGTCCAATGATCAAGACATACCACAAGCGAACACCAAACGTGCAGGGGAAACCACTCCAAGGGCTCCCCGATGTACTTTTCAAAAGAATTAACTAGCTACATGCTTGCATACCAACTTATAAATAAGAATTCAAACTCAGGACACAAACCAGCCAGAAGGGATCCTTGGCTCAAAACACCTCACATCAAACCTTTCAAAAAATACAAGGACACACCACACAATCACCAGTTATTTAAAAACACCAAATTTTCCTTTAACAAAACATTTTGAAAATAAGCAAATCCAGTGGGTTGCACAAACACCAATGGTGTCCCATGGGTCTCGCACATTCATGTTCATGTGCCACACCAGCACCCACCTCATGTCCATCCACGCACTCATCCGCTCGTGCCATTAACCCTTTCTCTTTTCATATACACTCATGCATGTGGTTGCCCACGAGAACACCAAGGATAAAAACCAAAGCTTTCCATTTTTTCAGAACCAAAACATCCAGCCCACACTTTACAAACCTTTCACATCATTTTATTTTTAAATCGCTTTATTTCAAAACATTTTCGAAGACCAAATCATTTTTTTACTTAAAAACCAAATTCCCACAATTCCAAAACAAATAGATGAGAAGAAAAGCAGGAGGAAACTAGGGTCGGTGGGTGATTGGAACATATGGTTGGAGGTTATACGCCAATCACGCCACTGGCCACAGAGAGTATTTTAGAATAGTGTCCCTAGCTCCACAAGGCTTTCCAAACCATGCGAGCCCACTAAGACCACTGACCCTACACCCTTTTCATTTCCCCAAGATAAGATTAACCGCAAGAACCAAAGACTCAGACAAACCTCAACTTACGTTGGTAACTCGATTCCCGCCACGAGGTGTGCTGGCCAGGCACCTTACTCGTAATCAGAACGTCAAGTTCTGAAACCCTTAACTTTGGTCTACACTGACTCTATCTCAAAGGAACACGACCCAAGAGAGAAAACCTTTCCCTCTAATACCATTTTTTCACGAACCAGGCCGGGTCGCCATCCAACCCGGTCTGCGACATGGAATGAAGGGCGTTCCCGATCCCCATGGGCTGGCACAAGTGTCTGGGCATAAAACATTACATGGGAACGATTTACCCGAAATAAAATATAGAAAAACAACTAACCAGATAAATAAACTGAAACTATAAATAGACAACCAAACGTGCCTTTAAACTATGAACAGGTTTAAAGTCTACAATTTGAACCAATAACTAAAAAGAAAAGATGACTAAGGAAACTAAAACTCATACTAAAACCTCCCGGAAAAAGAGAGGCCACATCAGCACCACTCTGCATGAAAAGACCAACTGCCACCTGAACCACCATCACTGAGCACGAAGTCACAACCTGGAATGCATAAAAAACAGAATCTACATACACCCAAGGGTGTATGTAGGGTATGAGCTAAAATCCTAGTAGGATGCCACTGACAAAAGGTTCCACGCATAATTATTAAAAGACAAATAAATTTGAAATTTAATAGAATAAAAATAAATAAGTGCTTAAAGGATTTTAATGAAAACGGTTTTTAAGGGGAAACTTCTCTAAAAGGAAAACAAATTAAATTAACTTACACACATGCACGCACACCCACACACACACGCACACACATAGATGCACACACACACATACACATGCACACACACTTTTCTTGGTAACCCAAACGTCACACCGTGTGCCGACGGTGAGAAGAAAGCAAAGGAAGAGCACAATACATGGGAGAGACCCTAAAGATACTAGCGAGAAATGGGACCCTAGAACCTCACGTCTCAGTGAACCATATCATACATTCCCGTGCACTAGCCACTGGTAGGGAAACACCTCCTACCATAGTGGTCTCCAGTCATCATCCAATGTTTAGTTAGTGTTGTAAGCGTCAATCCTGCTAAGTTAAACTAGGCAGAGGCCACTCTCGTATCACTAGCATGCTAGTTTAGTCCGCCCACCTAGTACACAGGCTTCCCGTTCATGCTCAAGTAATTAAAAGTTCATGCCACATGTCATAATCACACACTCAAACCAAGAAAGAAATCACACACACCAAAAACCACCATTCACACACATAAAATCCATTTGAAATAATACGCACACTAAAATGTTCCAAAACTCAATCTACATTTCTTACACAACCAATTAAAACAACTTGAATCCTTAATAACTATTTAATAAAACATTTAATATTTTTAATAAACAAATTTTTAAGAGTAGATCATGAATTTACACACACAAAACCAACCAACCCTTCTTTCATAACCAAACACACACAACGCCACATCAAGAGTTCAATCCACACCACTTACACCAATTAAAAAGAAACTATTTGAGTAGTTTAACACAAGTTCTAACAAACTATGCAATAATGTTTTCACTAATGATAAATTTGGTTTTATTTAAAATGCCACTTTAGAACCAAACACATGACGTAGTATTATCGAAACATGATTTTCATCGCAAATATCATTTAATTAAAAATTTAACAATTTATAAAACACTAAACCAGCTTGACATGGGTTTCCAGAAAATCACACTAATATCACAAAAACACATTAATAACAAATCAATGCATATGAGCTCTCAAGAGAATAAAATAAGACCACTTTTCACCCTATAAACTAACTAAATAATATGTTGAACTAATTAAACATGCAAATAAATTCATCAAACAATAATTATGAGCGGAACCACCTACCTCGGGAGTATAAACTCTAGAAAAAGGATGTGAAATATTCAAATTCTAGAGTGAAACATCAATCGCGCGCCGTTTGCACCGCAAGGAACCTTTCACGAACTCAAAAACACGAATTAGGATCAAAAACTTCATGTTAGAACCCTAAAATATGACTCATACTCGCTGGAAAAAATAATAATAAAATAAAATAAAACTCAAATAATAAGGGGGAAAACTTATCCAAAGGGGGAAGCAGGAGAGGTCCGATGGCTGGACCTAGGTGCAGTGCTACGATTTGTCTTCTGGGAATAGGAAAAGCGCCATGGGGGTGTTCTGTAGGGGTGTGTGTAGCTGGTCGAGGAGGCCGAAGATGGGGAGGCTGGTGGACAGCGGTCACCAGATGGAGTGAGGCGTGGGAAGGCGCGAGGCGGGTTGGATGGTGACCCGGCCTAGTTCGTGACACATTTTTTCTAAGGTAAGGCTTATAATAGGAATAAAGTGATTTAGGGAGATTAATTGGGTAGAGGTTGGATGAGACAAGGGGCTTGAGGTGTGATAAATGGGTTAGAGGTGAGGGATTTTTATAAGGGGGAGGAGGGGCTCTTTAGGAATGTTTGAAAATATTATTTTATTATATAATTATTTTCAGTTTATAAAGGTCCAAAACTCATTAAATTTAAAGATAAGATGACTCATGTTTGAAATAAAATCATAAAATAATAATTGGACAGGTTTTGGATATTGTTTTAAATTTTATAATATCATTTATTTAAATCATTCTTTAATGAGGTAAACATTGCATCATTATTGAGTCATAAATAATTTTATTTATTTGATGTCTTAAAATTATAAAAAAATACCATGATATAGGAAATATTTTTATATTTAAAATGAATATTTATAGTCTAAAATATAACTTATATAACCTCTTGTAAAAAATTTTTTACTAAAAGATATATGTTTATGTCATTTTTGTCTTTACTTTAAATTAATTAATATAAAGTGTCATTATCACTCTCATGTGGCTCCATGGGGTCCCAAAATCGACCCAAGGATGCCCATGGTCATACATGTATCATTAAATAGGTTTATTACATGTGTTAGGCTAATTTAATATTATTGTAATATTATTTTTTACCCTTATTTACTGGATTTACCCCTTTAAACATGATAAATAAAATATTTACCGAAGTAATTATTCATAATGTCTAAAAATAAAAGATACCTATTTACACAATTTAGACCTCCTAATTCCAAATATAAAATCCATTTTTCTAAATTCAAAACATATAAATGATAGAAATTAATTTAAAATTAATTCCCATTGTCAAAACAAAAACCATATTTTTAAGAAATAATAGCTATCAAAAAATTGACACTTGTTTAGGTTCAGTTTAAATGTAAAATTATATCCAATGACCTAAATTATATTAAATTATAAAAATATAATATAATTATGCTTAAAAACAATTCAAATTTATAATTTAACACTATAAATTATTTCTATTAAAAAAGTTTTTTTTAATTAAAATTTAGTATTTCTCACTATTCATCAAAAATTGAAAGTTTTTAGAAGAGTACCAAAAATTCACCCTAAGATAATTTTGATATTCCAAATCCAAAAATGAAGTCCATTTTTAAAAACATAATTTATAAATTTTCAAAAGTGGGTATTACTATTCATAATGGCTAGTTTGATTGGTCGTGGTGTGTTAGAATCTCGAAGTTGTGTATAACGCAAGCTATTGTATTATTCAAAGGGAAACATACCATGGAAACTTGGGGTGTTACATTTCTAATAAAACCCCTCCAATAGAGTTTCAATATATAAAAAACCCCTGAGTGTTAGTTACACTCATTTAACTTTCTTGGCATTATTTTATTGATGTTTACTTTATACAATTACCTTGGTTGGTAATGACATGTTTAGTGCTTTGGCCTATTTTATAAACTGAATGGATTGCATCTTAAAATGAAGAGACCCTTACCTCATGTGTCCTTCAATGATCCCAAGACACACCATGGGTGTGTGGTCATCTTAGACTTGGATTTACCTAAGTGGTAATCGTGTTACTTTCCATGACCCCTTTCCTTGACCATGGACCTTAGGTTTATACATGGTATTTCCTTGTCTTAGTCGAGTGATTGGTTTGGTTAAGGTGATTAACTTTTATTAGGATGGTCTAAAAGAGTAAGTTCCACACTCTTTATGGAATGACATCAGCACTCGATCTCTCAAACCAATTTGTTATGCTTATGAAAATTGGGTAAGATGACCCTAAGTAGGATGACTCATACTAAATAGCATCCCTTGAATAAATGGTTTAACCTTGATGAGTTTTTTTGACTTGTATTAAAGTATTTACATGAAATTGATTCCTTGATAATGGAAATAGATTATAACTAATGGAATACATGAGAAGTATTTGTCTCATGGAATGTTTAGAATGTGACCAAGACCATGTTAATGTCTTAATTGAAATGCTTAAGATGTTTTACCTTAAGTACATTTGTGATTATGATTATTCCACTTATATAGATATGGAATATATACATGATTATGTATGGGAGGAATTCTTACCCCATTCCATATAATGAACTATTATCTTCTAAGGATGAGAGGTAGTTTTACCCAATGCCTATATTAAATGTGTGCACATGTTAATCCACATAATGAACAATTATCTTCTATTTATGTATGGGAAGCATTTATACCCCATGCCATATATGTAAATGACTATGGATAGGAATAAATTTACCCCATGGCATTATTATAAATGAAGATGGATGAGAGATAGTTTTACCTCATGTCATTATATTAAATGATTGTGGATGGAAGGAATTCTTACCCCATGCCAGTATTATAATATTATGGATGGGAGGAATTCTTACCTTGTTCCAGCTTATTATATATGTATGGGTGGGAGGCATTCTTACCCCACACTAGTTGAAACCTATATGTATATGTATAGATGGGAGGCATTCTTACCCCATGCCATATATAATATATATATATATAGTGACACGATTAGACATTTATCCCAACAGTGAGCCGAAGCTGGTATACCCATCAAGTATCCATTTGGGAACCTGGATGGGTGTTATTTATTTATTTAATTTTCTTATTAACACTTCATAATCACACACTGTTTAACATATATTACACTATTTGGATTGGGCTAGACACTGGTGGTGTAGGCATACTGAGATTTATATCCCACGCCCTACTTGGGACACCATTACACTGGGGTACCTAAGTAGATCTTATTGTTTACAGTACCTAGGTTTTTTGTTGTATCTTCTATACCTAAGAGATAGGAGCAAAGGAATGAGATAGAGCTTGGGATGCTCATGGATATTTCCTGTGGGTCTTTTCTATATTTTCTTAATTTTTTTACTAAAATGTAAAGCATGCTATTTTTTTACTAATTTAGGTTATGTAACATCACTTTTACATCCATACATGCATTATATAAACTGGAATTGTCCATTTTTATAAAATTGTTATTATTTTTCTCTCTCTATTGTCTTTAATTTATCTACTGCTTCCACAATTCTTGTTATTCTCTGAAATTGGAACTCTGATATGAGGGTATAGTCTCTCCACTATCACCTCCTAAGTCCCTCGTTACTAGTCGGGGACCTCTGGAATATGGGGATACATGCTTGAGACCACATAACCCACTTGTCCAGCTACTGGTTCATTGGTAAGCTGAGTCGGGACGTTACATAAATGTTATGATGGGCGCGCCCAAATAGCTCTCTAATGTATTTGAAAAAAAATTGTCTCATGTGACATTATTTATGGGATTATGTAGTAATTCTAATCCATTATGAGACTTTTTTCACCATGTGATATTGTGTATAAATTTATCCTTGAATCATGTTATATGTTTCTGCCACATTTATTAGGTTGATATGATCTTATGATACCACGTTCTTTATGTTTTGTTTCATATGATTACTCATGATCCGTCTCTTTTATGATATCATGTTATACCTTTGAATCACACATTATGTTTCCTAAACATGTTCACTCCCTTACTGGTGTTTTTATCTAACCCCTTTATTTTATGCATTTATTATTTTATCCCATGAATTTGTAGGATCTCAAAGAGATTTATGAGTTTACTAAGGAGAGTAAAAATATAAATTTTATGTTTTAATTTCTTTTGATGTTTTATGTACCTAGTCTTCCAAAGACACTAGGCCTTACAATATTTAGGTTATAATTAATGGATTTTTATATTAAAAATCATATAATAATATTTTTAAAAGGCTTGGGTCACGATAATTGGTATCATAGAAAGGTTTAATTATTCTTGTAGATTATTATTAGATAAATTTATTAGAAGCCCTAGGGATAAGTCTAAGCATAGTACAGCATCTTAAAATTTTGGTAAGGAAAAGATTATGTGGTTTTCCTAGGCTAAGGAAGGACCTATGTTATACCAATCATTGAGGTGAAAGAATTGAAGTGTTTATATATCGGGATTCAATAATTATGTTGTAGAAGTATTTTTATCAATGGTGTTTTGGTTATAAGAATCCTAAAATATCTAAGGAATATGTTAACTTTTGGAATTATATATGATTTAACTATGGTTTTATGGTGTTTCGGGTTATTTATAGAAATTATTATCACATATGATTAAGGAATATACATTTTGGTATAAGACTTTTAAGAGTGGTTGATTTTATTTAGAGATAAATTTTAAATTTATTGTGGATAAAAATTTAAATAAATCATTCAAATATTTGGGTTTAAACCTTAGTCGAGAATATTTTGAAGAATTTTATGGTTATTTATTTTTCAAAGGATCTAATTTGATCTTTTGGTGTTATTTTTGTGGATTTAGAAATTTATTTTGTATTTCATTGTATGAAGGTTTATTAATTTTTGGAATTATCTTACCTTGTGCTAACCATTTTTTTTAATGTCTAAATACATGATTAATTTATTATTATAATTTTGTGGAATTATGTGAATAGTTATAAGTTGATTTTAGTTCTTTATGCATAAAAGTTTCATCTTGAATACTCATTGTTTGGAGTAAGAGATGATATTTTGGTAGAAATTGATTAAAATGAACTTCATTTCTGAAATTATCATATCAAATTAACTTAGAGTGAAATTTTGGTATTTTTCTGAAATGATTGATTTTTTAGTGAATATTTAAAATTAATGATTTTTTAAATACCATCATTTATTTCCATTAAATAAAGTAATTTAAAAGTCCCATTATATTTTATATGTGTTATTAAAGTGTAATTTGAACCATTTTATTTATAATAATCTAATTAATTTAATTTTAATGCATAATTTTCATGATTTTGGGATTAATTTATCTTTATTCCTAAAAACACAGTTTTCAGAAAACTATTGTTAAGTGCATGATTTTTTATCCATTTTAATTAATTAAAATAACCTATAATAAGAAAATATTTAATTTTATTATAGATTTTATGCATATATATATATATATATTAAATTCATATACTGATCATTATTAGTCATGGAGTAAATGTAAGATCAGCTTATGCTAGAAAAATATAATTCTTGGCGAACTATTTTCAACATGATTTTGGGATAATTTTTAATTAGATTATGATCATTATTTGAATTTAATTTTATAAAATGGATTTAATATTTTTAATAATTATAATTAATATAATTTTATTATATTAACATAATTTTTTGTTATAATGACTAGTAAAAATAGTAAAAAAAATCACCATGGTAAAAAGGTAAATCTGGTCAATGCTTGTGCAAGTAGTAGAAAACTCAAGGTAAATAATTTTGAAAACATTAAAAGTAATTTATTTGGGATAATTTATGGTCTAAAATAATTTTATAGTTAATAATTCTTTATTTTTTATGGGTAAATGTGTTATATTCTAAATGAATTATTATCTTAATTTCCTTAAAAATCAAATTATATGAATAGTTTCAAAAATGATATTAATGATATTTTATGTGAAATAATAACTTATTAAATTATTTAAATATATAAAAAATCATTTAAGATGAAAATTATAATGATAAATTATCTAAAATTTCATCCCTTTTCTATTTATGATCCAATTTTTATCTTATAAGTAAAACAATGACCATTTTATTTAAAAATAATAATTATCACGATTATGGTTAAACGGGTTTACAATGGGTTAAACCAAAAGATAAAGGTAATTTTCCAAATTAATCTAGTATAATACTATTTTCTAGCCATATTTAAATATTATCCTATCCAATCTTATAATATATGTCCATTTGGAATTATTTTTCTTGGGAATGACTTTATCATTTTGTGTTCTTTTATGAAATTTCCTAGTGGATCCTCTCCCCCATTTATAAAAGGAAACCTCCTCTCCTCTCCTCTCTATAGTTAGAAATCATTTTGGTCCAGTGAATACTTGACCAAATCCATTAATAATATCCCTAAACATGTATTGTAGGTTTTTTTTATTAGAAAACCTACCTATGGAATATTTATGTGTAAACCTTAAGTCGTTGTTTGAATAAGAAGTATAGTTCTTGATCAATCCTTTTTGTTTTATTTATTCTTATTCCTACATAAAATATTATTAAATGATTTTTATATAATAAAATAAGTATATAACATATTCTGATATATTTTTATATTAATTTTATACCCAATATATATATCCTCTTCCATCTAATGGGAAACAAAACCATTATTCATGTGTATAGAGGACTATTGCTTTGCGAACCGATGTAATTTATTTTCCATCACATCTCTTATAGATGGTTGTAATGATGTATTTGAAGTAAATATATGATATTAATGAAATACTTATGATTATTTAACTATAAAATATCATTTAATTTCTTACATTTTTAGTCACTGAAAAATGATATCATCGTTTGTATGTACGTGTGGAAAACCACCTCTAAAAAATGATGTGATTCTTTTTTCATCAGCACATGACATGGATATTATGTATAAGTATATTTAAAGAAATAATATTTTATTTAAGATATAAAAATAATTTTTTAAATTTAAAATAATTCTTACCTTCATTCCATCTTGATTTTTGAAAATTGGAAACATTAATCATGTGTACGTACAACCTACCGTTTTCATGATTGTAACATAGTTTATTTTTCATAACCATATTTCATGGTTGGTTTAAAAAGTATAATTGATATATAAAATTTATAATTATGTCGTGATTATTATTCTATATATTATAAAACTATAAGTTCTTTTACCATATTCAACCAACTGAATTCATTTTGGAGATATGAACCAAATATCATCAAAACGCCCGATGTGAACTTAATTGATTAAGTGAATAAAGATAAAATGGTAATAAATAAAATAAAAAAACTTTAAAAAGGTTCTTAAAAAAGTAAATAATTAACATAAGCTTATTATATATGAATATAAAGTACTTACATTACGATTCAAACATGAGGTCAGGTATTTCATAACTCAATTTCTTTTCATTATATTGTATTACTTTTTCATTGTCTTTGATATTATAAGATTATGTGTGTAATGAATTTCGATTATGTTATGTTGTATTTACACTTGTTTTATACACATAATAAATTCATTAATTAATTCTCACTTAAATGGTATTTTAACATCCTGAGATTTTATGAATTTTTTTTTCAAATTAATTTAACCTTTGTGATATTTTTCATTTCACGTAACATTGAAAATAGTTTATTTTATATTAAAACACTATGTTTGTCTTGCTTTGTATGCAACACGAATTTAATCGTACACTAAACATAATATAAATTTTAGATTTACTATACGGAACACCGAGGTTAGCTTAATACTTGACATATGTTACATGCAACACCTACTTGGCACACGCAACATCAACTTGGCATACATTTCACGCAGCACTAAGTTTCTACAAAACGTCTTTTTATTTTTATAATTATTTAAATGATATAATTATAATATATCCATTAAAATTATAAATATTAATAGTGATAAATAATTTTCAAATGTTTTTTATAATGGTTTTATACAAATAAAACATATTTATGATGAAATATATAATTTTTGGTAAAGTCCTTATATGTTTAAAAATGATATTTTCTCAAATCAACTGCTTTTAATGTCCTTTTGTGAAAAATAATAAAATTAATTTTAGACACATTTTGAAATTTAATTTGATAAATTAAACTTAATTTCTGAATTTATAATGTCAAAATTATCTTTAGAGTTAATTTTTGCGATTTTTTTGAGAAACTTCATTTTTGGATGAATAGTGAAAAATACAAGATTTTAATTCAAAACTAATTTTTCATCTAATTTATTTATAAGGATAAATTATATTTTAAATTGGTTTCAAAGTTTAATTGGATAATATTTTTATCAATTATTCCAATTTAGTTTATTGGAATCAATTTCACTTTGAAATTTGGTATAAAAACTTAGAAAAGTTATGAACGTTTTTACATTAAAAACCCGCAGTGTCGTCCCGCCAGCGGGATTAATTTTAAATTAATTTCTACCAATTATGTGATTAAAATTTGAAAAAATGGATTCCAAATTTTTAATCAGTATAATTTATAATTTCTAATAAGTTTAAATTTTTTTACCAAAATGATTTATGAAAGTGATTAAAAGTAATTACAATGGTTAAGAGAAAAATTAGTTTAATAATGTACTAAACCTTAAATTTAAGACCCAAACCAATCTATAAACTTTTAAAAACACCATTTTATGGACATTATTATTCCATTAACCTTAAATTATTTATTTTCGTTGGTTTTTATGACTTTTTTAAGGTGAAAACATGGGTACACCTAACTTGTTTTCAAAAATGTCAAGTATGTCATTTCCCTTCCCTGTAAAAGGCCACCACCTCTCCCTCTTCTTCGCACCTCTAAAAAAATTAGGTTTGGAAAATATCTACCCAATAAACTTCCCAAAATCCCTCTAGAATCCTCCCATTGGGAATATGGCAATTCAAGTAATCCTTTTGGCACAAACCAAAAGGAGTTACCCAATTAAGAGGTAACTTCGTCTCTCAAGCTTCTTTCTTTTATTTTCTTTCTCCACCCCATAAAATATCTTTATTACATTATTATATAACATAACCAGTATCTTAAATATTCTAGGATGTATTTATTCTAAGGTTTTTACCTACACTTACACACAACTCTATCTAATGGGTAATGAACACAATGTTTACATGTACGGCGAACTACCACCTCACGAAACGATGATTGTTCATTTTTTTCCTTTACCGCCCCCATGGTTGAAATTATGAGGGAAAATATGTTTATATATGTTATATATTATATTTATTATTTAATTAATCTTTTTTAATTCTTTTACAACACATTTCTTTATAATTTCTATTTTGTGTTAATACGATAATTTCGTTTGAGGAAGTGTGGACTATCGCCCCCTCAAAGCGATGTGATTTGTTCATACACTACATGTAATGTATTAAGAATGGGATTAGTGAATATATATGATATATATATGTGATATAATCAATATATTTTAATAATTATATATATATATACATATATATACATATATTTATTTTACTTTCTTTCTTTCAACATGACAATTAAACAGAAATAACGTCTATGCATACGTACGACTTGTCATCTCCATGAATGGTGTATTCCGTTTCAAACTTATATATTATATAGATTATTATAATAAAATTATAATGAATATAAATTATATTTAAATTATGTTTTAAATTATTTAAATCATGATATAATTATAAGGATCAAATATATAACAAATTAAGACACATGCGAAAAACAAAGCGGATATTACCTGAAGAGAAACCTTAACATAGATTTGTTATAAACTGGGTAATATAATGCCATAATCAAACCATATATGGTATTATAAGTAATAAAATATCCCTATGATATATTTATAATAAATTTATATTTATTATACAGGATTTTTGAATGAGTACGATGAGAGTCAAGACACAAGGTAAGGGGATTTCATCTCACTTTTTATTTCCATGAGGTACATGCTTTATTCACCACCCATTCATTTTGTGTGGTGTGTATAATTACCCTAGATGTATTAAATGATTCTTATACTTAAATTTATGTGTATTTACATATCCATTTTATGATATTTATTTCATGGGGTTTAGGTTTCAAAAGTTTCCAAATCGGTAAAATAATTTTGACTCAATTTTCCTTCTTTGAGACACATACCATGTTATACACCTATATTTTTCATTGAGGTGTATATAATACCTTTGAAATTTTATATCATGAATCTAATTATTTTAATTATATTTTAAACCTCATTTAATTCCGTTTTATTACATGAGGAATATGGTTTAAATTTACCAAGCGGTAACAGTTTATTGAAACAGTCTCCTTGCTTTTCGAGATTGTTTATGTTTATGCTTCCTTTGATGAAATATTATGATCTGTCTCTTAAAAACTATCATGAAGTTTCTTATCCTATAGTTATTAATGATATATTCATGTATATTTTCTATTTTTTTGTACATAATATATTTAAGAAAGTGTTTTTAAGAAATCCTAACTTTACCCTCTCCTCAGTCGGAAAATTGTGTTCTTTTATAACCATGTTTTATAAAAAGGGTTTACAATAATATTCTACTAATATCCTATAATAGTTAAAATAAATTTTTATCCTTTTTTTATTTTACCAATTTTTTCAAAGGAATCTTTTTGTCACTTTCTGAATGAGTCATTTTTCTGGCCTTTTTACCCTGCAAAATGAATGTTCTTTTTACCTTGTACGATATGTACAGATTTACCCGCTATCAATTATTTGAAGCTTTATTTTCATGTTCAAAAGGTTAATTTTTAAGAAAAAGTTTTTAAAATATATTTTCAAAGAAATGGTTTTAAATTTTTTTTCAATCTTCTTTTATAATTTTTCAAAGAAAATTATTTTCAAAATGTTTTCAAGATTCTTTTAAAAATTTTCAAGGAAAATTGTTCCCAAAAAATTTTCAATATTTATTTATATGTTTTTAAATAAAAAGGTTTCCAATATTTTTTTTAAATATTTCTTTATAATATTTCAATTTTATTTTATATAAAATGGTTTTGAAAAGACTTTTATGTTCTAAAGATCCCTTTTTAAAGAAGAAAGGATATTTTCCTCAAGGAATGTTTTTAAAATATCTTTCAAAATTATTTCCTATCAAGATAACATTTGTTGGTGTTACTCATACCTTCTTGGTGAAATTATTCAATCTTTCCATTTATATTATTTCTCTGAATGGATTATGTTTTGATGTCATGATTTTTATGAAACTCATTTCTCTTTCATGATTTATATGCTTTTGAAACTCACTTCCTTTCATGGGTTATGCTTTTATTAAATGATTATGAAACCTATATTTTTCCATAGGTTAAGATATGATTACATTTTTATGACACCCATTTCATTTCATGGGTAATGATATGACTATTTATGAATTTGAGGAACATGTATGTATGATTTCATTATGATATGTGTGAGACCTATATCTCCATATAATGAATTGGGTAAAGATTTATATCTCATGAGATAGATATGGATGGAATGAGAAATGAACTCAGTTGAGTAATACATGGATAGAATGAGGAGTGAACACAGATCAGTAATACATGGCTGGAATGAGGAGTGAAATCATTTTAGTAATACATGGCTAGAACGAGGAATGAAATTGATTCAGTGATACAGGGCTGGAACGAGGTTTAAACCTAGTTCAATAAAAAACTTTGTCTACTAAGATGGCCTTGACAGCAATGCCTTGACTACCACTACAAAATAAACAGATTAGCAAAGGTTTTTTAGAGGGGGTTCTGCACAACCCCCTCTAATCATCAAATTTAGTGGGGGTTCATAACCCCCTCTAAATTATTTAGTATTATTTTTTAGTATTTGATTTGATTTTAGAGGCAATAATTATGTCAAAACCGCCACTAATTTAATAACTAGTGGTGTTATATATTCAGTTTGATTTTAGATAAGTTATATATATATATATATATATATTCATTTGGATATATATATATATATATGTATATATAATTGATTTTTTTTTAAGTAGTGCAGGTTCACAGCCCCCTCTGATTTAAGATATTATAGGGGGTTTATGAACAGCCACTAATCTCTTATATCAGAGGGGGTTTTGAACCCCTTATAATTTACGAATTTATAGGGGGTTTTAACCCCCTCTAATTCAAGAAATTTGATGGGGGTAATGAATCATTGTTAATCCCTTTGATTAGAGGGAGTTTTAAACCCCCTCTAATTTTTTATTTATTTTTTAAAATAAACCTCATATAAATTCAAAATTTATAATATATGTGTGTGTGTGTATGCACATGTGTGTGTGTATATATATATTAGATAAACATATTATATAAATGTATTTAAATACATGATATATATATATATAATAACATTACATAAATACATTAAATAAATACTTATACATATAAACAAAAATGTATACATATAAAAATATTGGTATACATAATATAAATGTAATTATAAATATATTTAATTAAATTTATAAAAAATTATATATAGTTTTATAAATACTATAAATTTATATTATGACTTATATTAAACATATATTTTATTAAATACATTTTTATTTTATATTTTTGTATAAATATAATTATTTTATTTTATGTATAAAAAAATATATAATATATAAAAAATTAAATATAAATATACATATACATAAATTATATAATTATATTATATATATTATATTATAAATATTTAACCATATATAAATTTATATAAATTATATAATTATTTTATATATATTGTAGTATACCATATTAATTATAAATTAATTTAGTATATATATATCATTTAATTATATTATATATTTCCAATTATATGAATGTATTTAGTTTTGTGTATATAGATGATATAATATAAATGTATATAATCACATACATAAATATACAATGTAAATGTATTTAACATAATATATGTATAATATAAATCATAAAGTTTATAATTGTTTAGTATTTATAAAACCAACATATATTTTTTATTGTTTAAAAAATAGTTGTAATAAAAAAATTATTAATAATATTATTTTTACACACACATGTATATATATACAAATATATAAAAATGATTATATAAATATATATACTATAATTATATTATATCTATAAATATTATATAAATACATAAATACAGACAGATACAGAAATATAAATGTATTTACAAATATATTTATAAATATATATTTATATATGTAAATTTAATTAATTATATATGTTTATATAATTATTTATATATGTTTATATAATTATTTATATACATATATATATTATATACACACATAATATATATATATATATTATACACAACGATATTATATATTAACTAATATTATATATATATATTACAGACAAATATATGTGCAATATTTTATACACACACACACACACACACACATATATATATATTATATATTATACACAAATATATATTATATATAATATTATACAAAAATATATCCTATATAAATATCTATATATATTTAAATATTTATTCAAATAATATATATTATAATAAATGTTGATATATATATATAAATATAATAATGTGTAAATGATAAACAAAAATTCAATTGTTATAGTGGTAAGGTGTCTTGCGGTATATGGAGCTGGTACACGGTTCAAATCATGAAAGCTGTATATTTTACAAAAATGGGGAAATGGAATGGCAGGAATATAGTGGAATTGAGAGAGGGGAACTAGAATTGAAGGGGCTATGGGACTAGACCGACACGACATGGGAGGGGTGGAGGTGCGGGACTCGACCAGTGGCATGACATGGGAAAAAATGACACAGGATAGGATGGGTGGAGGTGTGGGAATGAGATGGGAATGGTACAGGATATGAGGGGTGGAGGTGTGGGAATGAGACTAGAATGGAACAGGAGAGGTGTTGGGTGGGAAAGGACCAGAACTGGACATAACAGGGGTGTGAATAGTAGATTGAGGGTGCTTAAAATTAAAAAATAATAATTAGTGGAAGTTTTTCAAACTACCTCTAAAATTTATTCTATTAGAGGAGGTTAAAACACCCTCTAATTTAGTCTTAAATAGGGGAGGTTACGTAAAACACCTCTAATATGTCCTCTATTATTCAAAATAGTAACGGTTTCCAACTACCACTATTCTTGTAAATAGATTAGAGGGGGTTAAAACCCCTTCTAATCAGAGATTCCATGAAAATTTTAGAGGGGTTAAAACCGCCACTAATTTTTCCACTACTTTACCAATGGTTCTTCAAAACTGCCTCTAACAATAGTAGGTGGGCACATTTTCATCGGTTCCTCATAACCACCGCTAATGTTTTTAGAAGGGGTTATAACCCCTTCTAATCGGGTCAATTTTTTGTAGTGTACTAAGGAAATCATATTATATTCTTATGTGTCTGCCATAATTCCACGTTTTATTCCTATGTTATGATTTATGTCTTATGAACTGCCATTATTTATGCCATGATTCATGGATATGATCTTTGATATGTAGGATATGATCTTCTATTTCCATGATCATGTTCTCATACTCTTACAATCATAATTATGCTTACATATCTCCCTTATTTACCCTTACTGAGAATTTGAGCTCATCCCATTTTATGTTTCCTTCCCTAGGTTATAAAGATATGTATTATGTTTGATGTGTCTGAGAAGGTTTCTAGTCAAGAAGAACCTAGTGGGAGATAATGTAGCTCCTTTATGCACCAGTGTTTATGTTTCTATATTTCCAAGGGCACTGGAATAATATGGTCTTTGGGTGTTTGTTTGTATAATGTTTTAAATATTCTATAAAAGTTATGTAATTTCTATATATGAAAAGAGAGGGTATCTATATTTAGTATCATAGTAAAGGTTTAGTTAACTTTTGGAAGCTAGGATGAGAAAACCTTAGTGAGAACCCTAAGCACGTGTATAAAGATAAGTCTAAGGATAAAGAAAATCATAGGAAAATGTCCTGGAATTTTGGTAAAGGATAGAGTGAGTGGTTTCCTAGATTTACATCCCTATATGGATAATACAAGTGGATATGGATTTGTCATAGATTTTCCTCAAAGTAATAACTCCAATAAGAAATTTTGGGCCTGACTTGAGGTAATCTAGTACACAACAATGGACCTTATTGCACACTTGGTTTGACACTCATGAGGGATATACTTTAGGAATTTACAAACTCTTAATAAACCATCATGAAGGATTTAAATATAATTTGTATATGAATAAATTAGGATTAACCTAGATTATCATAGATTAAGAAAGGTGTCATGATTTATAAACCCTATAAGTAATTATTTTCATGACTATGTGGTTTTCTACTATGATAAGTAATGATCACACTATGCTTCTAGTTTTAGTCAATGTTGGGAACTATAAGGAATTGGATTAACATTGAAATTGATGGACGATTTGATGATAATCCATCAAGTGGGATGATCCCTAGAGTGAAAGATGTTTTGATCATACCTAAATTTTTTTCACAGGAAATGATTTACAACATGTACCTTAACCAACTCTTAGAATCACCAAGGAAGAGAAAGAAGGAGTCTTCTAAGAGTTAGGGTAATGGATCCCATGGAGGAAAGAATGTTTTGTTTCCTTTGTGTCAAGAATGTGGAAATAATCACCTAATTTAAAGTATTAAAGGAACAAGAAGGTGTTTTTACTATAGAAAAGGATACAAATCAAGTGACTATAAGGGGAAAATGATGAGTTCTTTGAATGAAATGGGTAAGAATATTGTCCTCCCTAAGACATCATCTAAGCTTAAATGTTTTAAGTATGGAATAAATGATCATTATGCAACTCAATGTCCCAAGAGGAAATCTCTTGAATATAGGATCAACAAGTCGGTACAAGTAATTGTTATATTTATGATGATGATGAGACTACAAATGAAATGTTAAAGGAATGTGATATTTTATAATAGGATGAGGTAGCCTTGTTAATTTCATAAAGATGAAGTGGAATAATAAACGTTTTTATATATTTGGATTCAATAATTATGTTATATGAATGGTGAAATATATAAGGATTGTTCAGTTAATGTTTTTCGTTATGGATTTACAAGAACACATTGAATGGTTCCAATGGAATAGAAAAGTGATATAATAGAAAAGTTATGTCCATGTAAAACACATGATTAAGGGAAATATAACCCTTAATATGTTCCTTGTGTTATGATAATGTTTTTTTGATAAAGCTATGTGGGATATGAATAAGTAAATTGGATGAAACATTTTACCTTGGAAATAATTAATAACCTATTGAAAAGTAGTTCATGCTATCATGGATAAAGTTTACAAAATCTTGGATTTATGGAATATATATAGTAATCTATGGAATAAGGAATCATGCATGTTTTAAAAAAAGGATTTATGGTAATTCAGGTTGTTACCATGTTCCAAGAGAATTTACCACAAGGGCATTCACATGTTTGAAATGTGACAACCAAGAGCTACTTTTTGATATATGGGGGATCAATGTTGAGCTGATTTTGTGACTTTCCTTATAAAGTTTTGGATTTTAATCTTTCAAAGGGTTTATAAGGTTAACCATTCATGAAAATTTTATGTTAAACATCATAGAAAGAATTTATGTATTGAGATTTTATTGAAAACCTTGGTTAAAAGGTTATTTAGTGATTAACCTTATACTAAGTATGTCCATAAATTTTGGAAATTATATTAATTAGTGTGGTTTCAAAAAGGAAATCATGTATGTCGGGTGAAAACCAATCAAGTCCAGCAAGTTTGTGGATCTTGAACCCATGACGGAAGGATGATAAGGGTTTCACACCTACCACTAGCTACGTGATGCCCTAGTTAATGTATAATTATTTTTTATGAATGATTATTTATGATGAAGCAATAATGCTACTTTTTCCGTTTAGATATTAACGTATTAACCATATTTACTTTTAATAATACTTATAGATAAGTAGTTATACTTTTTCTAAAAGTGTATTTTAGTGCTTTGGGCATCAAAGTTAATTTTTGGACATCCATTTCTTGAAGTAATGGATGAATTAGAAATAGTTAAAAGCACAACCAAAGGATAAATTTTTTTATATAAATATATCAAGTAAGTATATTACCTTATATTATAGTTTAATAAAATAATTACTCAAAGATAGGATAATGATAAAAAAAATTATCCCAATACCTTATTTTTTGTTGAAAAGATGGCCTTATAAATCATCACATATTTATGACTTTGAGGCCCCCAAATTTTCTATGATCATTCACTTATTTCTGATTTATGACCTCAATAACTCCCTATAAATATTTACACTTTTCCTCCATGTCTAATATTCACTCCCAACCTATGTTCTCCAATGTGGAACCCTATTTATATGTTAATTTTGGTAACTACTGTGGTTCCAACTTTCACTTTTTAAGGGAAGTTTTAGTATTCATTTTTGCGATGTGGGTTTCTATGAATGAAAATTTCAAGTATTAAACCTTTGATAATCCGGGAAAATTTTTAGAGTGAATTTAATTTTAAGAAGGATAGAATGAAACACCCTAAGATTCTATGAATTATTATTTTTTGAATTAATTTAACCTTTGTAATATTTTTAATTTTGTGTAACATAGAAAATAGTTTATTTTATATTAATGTACTATGTTTGTCTTGCGTTATACACAACACCGAGTTAATCATGGAATAAACACAACATAAATTTTAGCTTAAATACATGGAACACTGAGGTCAAATTTTGAATTGGCATACGTTACACTCAACACCGACCTGGCATACGCAACATTCAACACCTACTTGGCATATGTTACACGCAGCACTGAGTTTCTATGAAACGTCTTTTTATTGTTATAATTATTTAAATGATATAATTATAATCTAGCCATTAAACTTAGTAATTTTAACAGTTTTAACTAATTTTATAATATTTTTTATAATGGTTTTTATAAATAAAACATATTGATTATGAAAGATATAATTTTTGGTAAATTCCTTATATGTTTAAAAATAATATTTTCTCAAATGAACTACTTTTAATGACCTTCTATGAAAAATAATAAAATTAATTTGAGGCACATTTAAAAATTTAATTTTATAAAATAAAATTTATTTTTGAATATATAATTCCTAAATTATTTTAGGGTGAATTTTTGAGATTTTTTTGAGAAACTTCTTTTTTTGATGAATAGCTAAAAATACCGGATTTTAATTCAAAACTGATTTTTCATCTAATTTATTTATAATGTAAAATTATATTTTAAATTTGTTTCATAGTTTAATTGAATAATATTTTTATCAATTATTCCAATTTAGTTCATTAGAATCAATTTTAATTTGAAATTGGGTATAAAAACTTAGCAAAGGTTTGGATGTTTTTACATTAAAAACCCACAGTGTCATCTTGTCAGCGGGATTAATTTTAAATTAATTTCTACCAATAATGTGATTATAATTTGGAAAAATGGATTCCATATTTTTAATAAGTAAAATTTATAATTTATAATAAGGTTAAATTTTTTTTTACCAAAAATATGAGTGAAAGTGATTAAAATTAATTATAATGGTTAAGAGAAAAATTAGGTTAATAAAGTACTAAAGTATAAATTTAAGACCCAAAAAAACATATAAACTTGTCCAAAATCTATTTTATCGACATTATTATGCCATTAAACTTACATTATTGAGTTTTTTTATTTTTATGACTTTTTTAGGTAAAAATGTGGGTACACCTACCTTGTTTTCAAAAATACCAAGTGTGTCATTTCCTTTCCCTATAAAAGGCCACCACCTCTCCCTATTCTTAATACCTCTAAAACAAATTATTTTCAATAAATATATAACCAATACACTTTCCAACATACCTCCCTTCATCCTATAATCCTCCCCTTGGTCAAAAATCAATCCAAGGAAGCCTTTTTGCACAAACCAAAAGGAGTTACCTGATTAAGAGGTAAAGTCTTCTCTCAAGATCCTTTCTTTTATTTTCTTTCTCCACACCATCCAATATCTTTATTCATTGATTTTATAACAAAACCAATTTATTAAATATACTGGGATTTTTTTATGCTAAGTTTTTTACCTACACTTACACACACCTCCATCCAATGGGTAATAAACATACTAGTTACGTGTACGGTGAACTACCACCTCACAAAATGATGATTGCTCATTTTTTTCATTACTGCCTCTCATAGTGGAAATTATTATGGATAATATGTTGATATATATTATATATTATATTTATTATTTCATTAATCTTGTGTAATTATTTTACAACGCATGTCTTTATACTTTCCATTTTTTGTTAATACGGTAGTTTTGTTTGAGGAAGTGTGGACTATCGCCCCTCAAAGGGATGTGATTCGGTCATACACTACATGGAATGTATTAAGGATGGGTTTAGTGAATATATATGATATATATATATATATGGTATAATAAATCTACTATAATAAATATATATATACATATATATACATATATGTATTTTACTTTCTTTTACACGGCAATTAAACAGAAATAACGTTCATGTGTACGTATGACTTACTGTCTCCATGAATAGTGTATTTTGTTTCATACTTATATATTATATTGATTATTATAACAAAAATATAATGAATATAAATTATATTTAAATCATGGTTTACATTCTGGAAACTATGATATAGGTATAATGACCAAAGATATAACAAATTAAGACACGTGTGAAAAACAATGCAGATATTACCTGAAGTAAGAATATGGTTATTTTATATATTTTTAATATATTTATATTCATTATACAGAAGGTTTTAATTAGTATGAAAATATTCAAGACACACAGTAAGGGGATTCCATATCACTTTTTACTTCCGTGAGATACATGCTTTATTCACCACTCATTCCTTTTGTGTGGTGTGTATACTAACCATAGATGTATTCAATGATTCTTATACTTAAATGTATTGGTATTTAAATATAAATTTTATGGTCTTTATTTCATGGGGTTAGGTTTCAATAGTTACCAAATCGATAAAATAATTTTGTCTCAATTTTCCTTCTTCGAGACACATGTCATGTTATGAATCTATATTTTTTCATGAGGTGTATATACTACCTTTGAAATGATATATAATAAATCTAATTATTTTTATGATATTTTAAGCCTCATTTAATTCCATTTTATTATATGAGTAATATGGTTCAAATTTACCAAGTGGTAATAGTTTATTGAAACAATCTCATCGCTTTTCGAGATTGTTTATGTTTATGCTTCCTTTGATGAAATATTATGATCCATATCTTAAGAAATATCATGAATTTTCTTCTCCTATGGTTATTAATGATATATTCATGTATTTTTTATATTTTTTGGTACATAATATAGTTAAGAAATTGTTTTTAATAAAACATTACTTTACCCTCTCTTTGGTCAGAAACTTGTGTTCCTTCAAAACCATGTTTTCTAAAAAGGGTTTCCAAGAATATTATAGTAATATAATATGATAATTAAATGAAGATTTTACCATTTTTTTATTTTAACAATGTTTTAAAAAGAATATTCTTTTTGTTTTCTGAACAAATCATTTTTCTAACCTTTTTACCATGCAAAATGAATGTTATTTTTACCTTATATGACATGTACAGATTTACCCACCATCAATTATTTGAAGATTTATTTTCATTTTTAAAAGGATAATTTTTAAGAATTTTTTTAAAATATATTTTCAAAGGATTATTTTTCAAAATATTTTCAATCTTATTTTATATTTTTTCAGGGAAATTTATTTTCAAAATGTTTTCAAGATTCTGTTATAAGTTTTCAAGGAAAACTATTTTCAAAATGTTTTCAAGATATCTTTATATGTTTTTAAATAAAAAGGTTTCCAAAAGGTTTTAAAATATTTTATTTATAATATTTCAAGTATATTTTCTACAAAATGGTATTAAAAAGTTTTTTTATGTTTTTAAGAGCCCTTTTTCAAATAATAAAGGATATTTTCCTCAAGAAATTTTTTTAACAGATATTTCAAAATTATTTCCCATCAAGATAACATATTTTGGTGTTACTTATGACTTCTTGGTAAAATTATTCAATGTTTCCATTCATTTTGTTTCTCTGAATGAATTATGTTTTGATGGCATGATGTTTATAAAACCCATTTATCTTTCATGGGTTATATGATTTTCAAAATTGCTTCCTTTCACAGGTTATTCTTTGATAAAATGATTATGGAACCTATATTTTTTTATCGGTTAAGATATGATTACATGTTTATGACACCCATTTCATTTATTGAGTTGTGATATGACTGTTTATGAATTTTTGGAACATGTATGTATGATTTAATTTTGAGATGTATGTGACCTATATCTCCCTTTAATTCATTGGGTAAAGATTTATATCACATGAGATAGACATGGATAAAATGAGAAATGAACTCAGTTCAGTATTATAGGGATGTAATGAGAAATAAACTCAGTTCAATAATACAGGTATGGAATGAGAAGTGAACTCAGTTTAGTAATACAGGGTTGGAACTAGGAGTGAACTTGGTTCATTAATATAGGGCTGGAACAAGGAGTGAGCTTAGTTTAGTAATACAGGGTTAGAGTGGGGTGTAAACCCATTTTAATAAAAAAATGTTATCTACAAATATGGCCTTGGCAGTAATGCCTTGACTACTAAGGAAATCATATTATATGATTATTTTTTCCACAATTCCATGTTTTATTCAAATTTTATTATTTCATGGATTATTTTATTTATTTTCTTATGATTCATATCTTATGAACTTTTGTGATTTATTCCATGATTAATGTATATGATTTTGATATAAAGGGTATGATCTTATATTTCCATGATCAAGTTTGTATATGCTTATGCACAAATTCTAATTACATATATATCTTATTTACCCTTACTGAGAATTTTATCTCATCCCTTTTTATGTTTCCTTTCCCAATTTATGAAGATATGCATTATGTTTGATGTGTCTAAGAAATGTGCTAGTCAATAAGAAACTAGTAGGAGATAATGTAGCTTATTTATATACCAGTGTTTATGATTCCATGTTTCCAAAGGCACTAGACTAATATGGTCTTGGGTAATCTGTTGGTATAATTTCTTAATTATTCTACAAAATTTATGTAATATCTATGTATAAAAAGAGAGGCTCACTATAGGTATGATATTTGTAAGGGATTTAGTCTCAATCTCTCTATATTGAGGCATATTTTAACACTATGAACCAAATTTTTTATGGTGTATATTTTTACCCTTTTAATTATTATATAATGAATCCTTTATAAATAATGTTATTTTAAGTTACAATTAATTTTACTTTATCCAAGGGTATTTGATTCAAAAGTTACCAAAGCGGTAAAGGCTTTATGTTACAGTCTCATTTCTTTTCAAGATTTTTTATGTTCAAGGTTCCTTTGGGGGGAATCATATAAAATTATTTTATTGAACCAAATATATTTTATTCTACTCTAGTCATGAATTTGGTTTACATTTTTTTTCATTTCTTCCTTTTCTTAATAAATAAACATCAAGAAAGTTGTTTGTAAGTAATATTGATATTGTATATTCTTTTAGATTTTTGAATTTTCTATTCCATGTCTATATTTTCCTTAAAATATTTTAAATAATGCTTTTAATATTATATAATGATTTATTAAAGACATTTTACCATGTTTTAATTTTTTTTAAAAATGGTATAAAAGGAATATTTCTATCATTTTTTGAATAAGGTGCTTTTTGAATTTTTTTACAAAAGTGTGAAATGAATGTTTTCATTTTACTTATACAACATGAATAGAATTTACCACCATCATGAATGCTCAATAATTTTAATATTCATTTAAAATTTTACATGGTTATTTTCACATAAAATGTTTTTTATAATATTTTATAAATTTTTATATTTTAAAGAAGTGAATTCAAAGTGAAAGTGTATTTACCTCAAGAAATATTCCATGTTATCTTTAAAGAAATTTTCATCATTGACAAAAAAAACTTTGATGTTATAGATTGATTTTAAATTCTATATATACGTGTCTTAAAAATATTCCAAGATTATTATTTGTTCCTTTGATGTGATAATACATGCCTTAAGTTCATTTATCAAAAATCTTCTTTATGAAATATATTTTGATTACAACAAGAGGAAAGATTATGTAACCCATTTCTTTCCATGAGTAATTCTTATTTTTATAAATTATGATTGATTTACTTTTTATGGCACACATAATCATGCACATGTGATGATGGGTGCACTCAGATAGTGCTTCAATTCATTTGCTAATGTTTTTGGTCTCATGGGTCATTACATATGGGATTAGGGATAAAACCTAATCCATTATAGGACTTTTTCCATTATATGATATTGTATAGGTATTTAGCACAGACTCATGTTTATGTCATGTTATATATTGATAAAAAATTTCTTAGGTTTAAATGATCTTATGATACCATTTTATTTGTGTTATGCTTCCATGTGATTACTCATAATACTTCTCTTCTATGATACCATGTTATACCTTTAACTCGCATGTTATGTTTTTTTATCATGGTTATTCCCTTACTGGGCTTTTAAATCACCCCTTTTTTATGTATTACTCAGGTTATCCACTATATTTTTAGGAGATAAAAGAGATATAGGAGCTCTCTAAGGAGAATAAAAATAATTATGTTATGTTTTATTTTGTTTTGATGTTTTATGTATCTAGACTTCCAAAGACACTTGGACTCACGATCTTTGGGTTGTAATTAATAGATGTTTATTTTAAAAATCATGTAATAATATACATAAAATGATCGTGTCTCTATACATAGTGTTCTTAGGATAACTTTATATGAACCATACATTGTGTCTCATGAGATAGAAACATTACCCAATGCATTGGAGTTCTATATAATTTTGGCCCCCCATCACATTCATATCATGTACATGCATTTGTGTTCCACATAGATCATATAGTATAAGAACATCATTAATTAATTTTAATCACATGATTAATGAGTTTAGGTTAAATACATGTAAGTCCCCAATAAAATAAGGATATATAAAACTAGGTGAATAAACTTGAGTGAAAATGGGGATGGGCATTCAAAACACAAAAGTTTGGAATTGAAAATCACGAGATAATTTTGGCAATATAATAGGTGTACAAAAAGGTTCATGGAAGGATTTAATGAGAGTGAAATTAAATCTATAGTTACTTGGGAATTATAATAAAAATAAATATATGGGTAAAAAATATCCCAATATGAAAAATTAGAAATCAAAAGGCTTAATGCAAAGAAATTACTCGAATAAAGCGGAAGAATAAAATCCATTACCTTGAGAGAGAGCTTCTAAAAGTGTAGGAAAAGAGTACTATGATATTGAGAATACATTTTTAGGGATTTATAGAGGTATAGGGATATTAAATTTGTACTAAATGGGTTTTTTCTTAAGTAGAATGGGTGGTTGGGTGGGTATTTGTGGAAAAAGACAGGAGAATTATTTATTAATTTCTAAACATAGGATTTGGACTCAAAGTGATAAAATAATCAGAACAAGAATAATTATTATATGTTTTGACCATGATTTCTACCAAATAAAATTATTTTTTAAAATTTTATTAGGCTAAGAACTGAACCACTGAAAATAATACCCTTCATATTGTGGAAGTGAGTCATGTTCATAAATAATTGTTAATAAAGGTTTTAGAGTATTAATTAAAGGTTTGTTAAATTAATCAAATAACTTAAAAACATTATTTTAAAGTTTAAATATATTTTAGATCATGGATTAATTTTATAGTATTTATTATTTCACTTTTGGGCTATTATTATGTCATAATACATACAATATATTTATATCGTATTTAATTTTTATCAAAAAAATCATTTATCTAAGAAAATTATGAAAATTTTAAAATTGGATAACTTTGACATGATGATTTCAAAGGTAATATTAAATTTATAAAATTAATTTTCTAAATATAATAAACACTTAAAAACCCCCCATTTGTTAGAAAATACTTGTTTTTACAACACTAACAATTTTATGACCCTTAAAAATTCTATTGTAATTCATTAAAATATATTATCATTTATATTTAGATATGTATTATATAATAAAAATATTTATTGACAATAAATTTTTTTCAAATAATCTTGAATTTATCAAAAATAGTGTTTTAATTGAAATTATATACTTACTAAAAATAAAATTTTGATTTCATTGTATCAAAATCTATTTTTTTGAAACTCATTATATAATCATATATATATATATAAAGTAATAAACAAAATGGGTAAATATAATATTTATTTTATTAAAAAAATATAAATTCATAATACTAGGGTCGAGATACATAACCCTTTATTACACCAATGTACGCCCTACTGGTAAGGTGTGTGATAATGGTACTTTCTTAGGGTGGTTCAATGAGCATAGTTTGGGTCATGATATTAATAGGCTTAAACTTATTCTATAAATAGTTTTGTTCAAGTTTCTATTATTTAATATTGGCTAGGTCTTGGTCAAGGGAAAATCCCAATGAGGTCATCTCCATCTAAAGATCCAATAAATGTGCTTCATCTGGTGCGGTCTTACTAGTCAAGGCCTTCTCTTCTTCATTATGTTTCAATTAGAATTTATCATAACCCTTAATTTATATATTAATATTAATGATCATTGTACAATTGTTATATTATCAATGGTTATGATGCTTACTGGTCATTTAATTCTATCAAAAAAATGGCCATATTATAATGGTCTAAAGTAAAAAAAAGTAGTGTATGTGTTTTCTATAACTGCATTTCATAATAAGGAATTTATTCATTCAAAATAAAATTTCATTTAAAAAAGTTTAGGTCATTACAATGTATGCATTCAAGTCATTATATTTCATCTTCAGCTATCTAGACATAGCTAATAACATAATGCAACAAATATTCAAAGCATACTACATGTATCTATTTTTGTAATCCCTTTCACTGTTTTTTACTCATGAAAGTGGTTGATTAGGAATAAGGGATTCCAGCACATAATATAATTTTTCCGATAGTAGGGCAGTGTATATGAGACTGTACCTCTCCTGAAAATTTTTGTTGGTGATGAAATTTTCTTTGTCCAAGAATGATCATGGTGTTCCCATGGGCTTAGTTTCCATTTTCTATAATGAGTAAACGAATATTTTAGTACATTATCTTGATTATTGTTTTTGATATAATAAATTAATTTTTTTTAGTCTCCTAGTATCTTTTCAAATAAAAAAACCATAACTATTGGATTTGGAAGATCCTGTTACTTGGATAATCTACTAGAAATGGTTCATATTTACCTTCTCATAACTCACACTTTGGCCTTGAAAATTAGATGGTGGTATTTAGATATATTGCTCTTAGAAACTTCATTGACTCATAGTTTGTTGATTTGTTGAGTAGACTCTCCAATCCTAAAATCCTAAAATCTAATTTCCTCGACACTTTCTTCCAAATTGTATTAAAAATATTATAATCATTTCCCTTAATACCAATGTGGTCAATTCAACCTATTATCACTATTAAGAATATATTCTAATTAAATTTTTTCCCCAAATATGGCTTGATCGACACTTTTAACTATTGTTGAATCTTAACACTGAATATTGAAGGCATTTTTAGAATTAATATTTTATTTTAGAAATTTTGTTTAACTTACCTATAAACATACTTTATTTTATTCTTCGTGTTCTTGTTAACATTATGTATATTATATATAATTAATTATCCATTTTTTATAAAATAATTTATGCATAAAATCTGTAATTTATTTTATCTTAGCATGCCTTTTAATTTATTTACTTTATGCGACCTTGTTTAAAAATAAAATAAACTATGCACCACATAAATTAATATATAACCATGTAAAAATAAATAAAATAAATATGTGATATGATAATGTACTTTTATCTATTGGTTGGTTTATTGTGAAAAATATAAACTAATCCTAACCCTAGGGGAAATAACTCCTTGAGCCAATTTGTGGCTCTAGTTTTAGAATTCCACCATTAACCTATATATCTCATTAGGTGGATCCACCTCAGCTCGGGCCTTGAACTGTATCCTCTCACTAGGAGCTCCATTCTATATATATGCTTACTCACTTACACGTGATTGGTACCAAGGGTTTAGAATTACATAAAATAAACATGGACATACAGGTATGTACATAATAAATAAGGAAGTGATGATACGCATATCATCATATTTAATTTAATAATAAATTTATCCTAAAAACGCATGTAAAAAAATAAATTAAATAATTCCAACACATACATAGGTTGATCAAGATTATGATCAATCCCAACAAGTAAAAATTATGCATTTAATCCTTCAAAAATTCATTTAAATTCACCTTTTATTAAGATAGAATTTATAAAATTAATAAATTAGTCTTAATTAATTAGTTACCTTAATAAATTTTATAAACAGTCATTGATATTTCCCATCCTATACAATATTAAATATATCAATTTTATTTAACTTTATTTTTAAATTATTAAGTACATGACGTGTATTGTCAAGGTCACACATCATATACCTTTTTCTTAACATATTAAATTCAATATTCAAATTTAACATATACATGACATGTAATAGATGTGACACAATGTGTACCCTTCTAAATATGATTAAATCCATTTATGGAATTTAACTCTTACATAGAATGTTTTTTCACTCAATACAGCATGTGACTTGCACTGTGTATGGTCCTTATCATGTAATGTGAACTTACACAACATGTATGCCTACATTGAGAGTCACAATATACATGACGTATGATTATTTAGGTTAGGATGCACACTCTTCATGAAATGTATGACCATATGGAATTCCATGAACATATGTGACGTTTACCACTAGTGATTCTAGTGAAGTTTATGATGTGGAAAAAGACCATACATATCATGTCTTTTCAGAATTACATAGATAATAATTATTAAAATCTAATTCCACAAATCCCATAAAAAATAACTCAAAATGTACACAGTGAATATTAATAATTATATCATGGTGTGTACAATTAGATATAAAATATGTAGTTCAGGTTCATTTTTAATTATTTGTGTGTTGACTCACATGACATGCCCATCTTAGTGTGTACCTTTCATGAGTTGACATGTGTTACAAGACATGTGCAACCAACTACATGTTGTGTAATCTATTACTAACCACCCTCACAACATGAATTAAATCTTGAAATGTATCCCACATGAGTTATATATTACATATTTTTTAAAACCTATTAAACTCCATGTACTAAATTTCTTATTCCCTTAATGAATTGGGAATGGTGTAAACTACCCTACTGTCGTGAGATTTATACAGTGACCATGTTGGAAGCATGGCCACCCCTCTTGATCTCCCCCTCTTAGGAGGGGGAGAAACTCATCTCGGCTCCTCCGGCTTCATGGATCTGAACATCCCCCCCCCCCCACTGACCCTAGCCTTATCCCCATATTTCCTAAAATTGATATTTGACCAAAATTTCCATAATGATAAGATAGTGTACCCAAGATTCCAATTTCATCCCTAGAATTCATGAATGCTTGGGTTTTATTAAATAACACTTTTGTGGATTGATTCAGCAAGTGTCTACCCTCGATGGATGATTTTGATAGTTTTGTTTTTTATTAATGGGGTTTGAATGAGTGGTGAATTTTAGGGCTTATGGATTCACACCATTTTTTTTATTCATCTTGTGACTGGAGATGACTTTATCTTAGCCTGGTATAATGCTCCACATGCTTTTAATAGATTTTTATTCTCCCTTTTCTGATGGAATTTTGATTTCTAATAGAAATTTGATCATCCCACCATAGATATTTGGATTCACCTCTCTAGATTACCTCTTATGTGAAAAATTTGGTGATCCTTAGGTTGATAGGTAATATGGTGGGTGGATTCTTATGTGTTGATAATCAAACTCGATCATTTTTTCACCATGTTTATCCTTGAATTTGTGTCGAAGTAGATAATTTAGAAGAAATGGTGTATTTTTTCTATATTGATTTTGAAGAGGATCTTCATTTAAAGAAATAGTTTTTTTTATTCTTGGGTAGGCTTTTGTTCATCATGTAGATGTATGGGTCATGATCTATCCAACTATTGACATAGGGTGATGCAAGCAGATATCGGTGCAGGCTTCTCAGTAATTAAGTCGAATAAGGGAATTTATGATAAAATGGTCTCTCAATGCAACACTGGGCCTTCTTGTAGTGTTTAGGTGTATCCTAGATAAGTTTGGGTTCATGGTACCTCTAATTTGAGGATGTGGGTGAGGGAACCACAACCATAACTAACCATCTTATGAATCTTTACTAGTTTGAGGAGAGACTTGGAAGGATCTAAGCCAAGTTTGTAAGCCACAAGTGAGGTTGGGTTATGTACTTCTGCTACTGTGACCACCTATGTTCAAACTATGAGGTCTTCTCATATTGTTTCCAGAAATTGATTTAAAGGGAATTAGTTTTCTCCTATGGATAATGATACTCCCATTCCAAAAATATCTATTAAAAAGGGTTCCAACTTGGAATTAGTTGATATGGCACATGTCAATTATTCTAGTGGTCTGAGGGTCAGGGTATCTAGGCCCGAAACATCTAATAGTGCAACTATAGAGGTTCCAGAATCCGATGTTGTGGTCTATCCTTCATAGGGCCCCTCTCTAGCTTTAGGTTTAGGTTCTTGTGATGTTTTTTAAGCTTAAAGGGTTGATACCCAAGCTAGATTCCATCTAGTGGAGATCTTTATTCCAACCCATTATGGCCAATATGGTCTTGAAGTTTCTTCATGCAATACTGTAGAGTAAGAAAATTCATCATCCTCTAATGAGTGTGCAATGAAGTAGGCGAGAATATAGGTTTTGATCCAAAATAGGTTCTAGATTCTAGGATGTGAGAGCATGGGTAATGTTAATGATAAAGGATGGGATGTGCCAAAGTCTAAAGGGAAAATAAATTATGCCACTATGAAGGGAGCACAACCTAAACTTAGGGATCATATGAAAACTAACCAATGGCACTGGAAGGGACCTACTACATCTGAGGATCTTTAAGGGGTGGTCTACTCTGGTCTAGTCTCCTCCAAGTGTGAAGAATTTTCTCAGTCGAGAAAACTCTTACATATAGGTGAAAAAATTATAAGAAGGGAGGACTCAACTTGGGTTTCTACCCGATTAATAAAAAGCATGAAAACTAGAAACAGAAAGGATTATTCCTCATTGACCAAACCAATGGCACCCAAATCGGTGAGAAAGGACCAAAGACCAAAGCCTTTTGAAGCCCCCCCCCCCCCATAAAAGGGTGGAGGGAGTTTTAGTGATCTTATTGATTCCATGTATCTAGAATAAAAAAACTCCATAAATTGAGGAAAACCAAAGACATGTCCACTTTGAATAAGATTGGTACTTGTGCATCTACTGATAAGCCCCAATTCCAACATGGAAAATGGAGGTGTTATTGAAGAGAAAGGGGCCTAAATTCGTACATTCAATTTATAGCTTCTTGTACACTCTAAGTAAAATATGGAGGTAGGGGAAATGGAAATAAATGTAATAGTGGAGGAAGTTAATACAATGTATGAAACATTGATCTAGGTTAACATTAATGATGAGAAAACGACATAGATCAATGACCAAGACTGAATCTTGATTTGTTGCTTCAAAAAATGTAACATTATCATAGAAGAGTACATTATGTATTTGGATAAAATGGCTACCTACATTGAGGAAATTGTTAATGATGAACCAAAGAAGAAATAATTTCCCTTTTAATGGAGCTTACAAAGGGTGCATGACACTAATTTGTTTAAATTATTATAAAACAATGCAGTGACATCTTATGAAGCTTAACTTCATTTATTTGGTTGTCTTATGTTTGGGTTCTCAGTCAACCCCTAAAAGTGATTTCTTCATCATAAAATATTTAATTTCAAATCATGAAATACATTTTTAGCCGTGTCTCTTGGATGAAGGTCAATACATGGAATGTAATGATGCCACGTACTTTAACAACAAAACTTCCATCACTACGGGAAAAAGGACTTTTTACGACGGGTCGTCACCCCCGTCGCAAATAACCGATTATTTGCGATGGGATTTCGTGTCCCGTCATAAAAGGTTTGGCGGGGGTAGCGCGCCAAACCGCGGGAAGGTTATTTGCGACGGTGGGATCCCACCGTCGCAAATACCCGGCGGCGGTTAATAGCTTTTTGCGACGGGATGTCCTGCCGTCGCAAAAGGTGTGTCAGTGGGGACTATTTGCGACGGGACCCGCCGCAAATAACTTTTTAACTGCCGACAGTAATTAATGAGGGCGTAGGTATTTGCGACGGGTCCCGTCGCAAAAGATACTATTTGCAACGGGTAGCTCGTCGCAAATAATCTAACCTATATATACCCCCATCCGTTTTTCTTCTCATTCCTCTCAAATTTTAGATCTTGTTTCTCTCTGAACTCTGATTTTAGAGGGAAAATTTTTATAAGTTAATTTTTTTGTTCACGAAGAAGTTGTGAAGCCGTCTACATCAATAACAAATCAAGTTTAAAGGTATTTATGGTTTATTTAATTTATTATTTATTTCAATTTTTTATGTTAATTTTTATTATTGTTGATTAGTTGTAATTAAATTAAATTTAAATTGTTTTGTCATGAATATTTATTTGTACTAATAAATTGAAATTTTTAGTATTAATTTTTAATAATTAGTAGTAATTAATAATTATTAGCGATAATCAGTAATGTATATAATTAATTTGAAGTAATTAATAATAATTGTTAATAAATAATAATAAATATTAATAATTAGTAATAAATATTAATAATTATTAATAAATAGTAATAAATAGTAATAATGAGTAATAAATAGTAATAATGAGTAATAAATAGTAATAATGAGTAATAAATTGTAATAATTAGTAATAAGTTGTAATAATTAGTTATAAATTGTAATAATTAGTAATAAATTGTAATAATTGGTAATAAATTGTAATAATTAGCAATAACGTGTAATAATTAGTAATAAATTGTAATAATTAGTAATAAATTGTAATAATTAGTAATAAATTGTAATAATTAGTAATAAATTGTAATAATGAGTAGTAAATAGTAATAATGAGTAGTAAATAGTAATAAATTGTATTAATTAGTAATAAATTGTAATAATTAGTAATAAATTGTAATAATTAGTAATAAATTGTAATAATTAATAGTAAATTGTAATAAATTGTAATAAATTGTAGTATTTAGTAATAAATTGTAATAATTGGTAATAAATTGTAATAATTACCAATAATTAGTAATAAATTATAATAATTAGTAATAAATTGTAATAATTAGTAATAAATTGTAATAATTAGTAATAAATTGTAATAATTAGTAATAAAGGGTAATAATTAGTAATAAACTGTGATAATTAGTAATAAACTGTAATAATTAGTAATAAACTGTAATAATTACTAATAAATTGTAATAATTAGTAATAATTAGTAATATAGATTAATAAATACTAATAATTAGTAATAATTTGTAATAATTGGTAATAAATACAGATAATTAGTAATAATTAGTAATAATTAGTAATAATTAGTAATAATTAGTAATAATTATTAATAATTAGTAATAAATTGTAATAATTAGTAATAATTAGTAATAATTATTAATAAATTGTAATAATTATTAATAAATTGTAATAATTAGTAATAAATTGTAATAAATAGAATAATTAGTAATAATTAGGAATAATTAGGAATAATTAGCAATAATTAGCAATAATTAGTAATAAATAGGAATAATTAGCAATAAATAGGAATAATTAGCAATAATTAGCAATAATTAGGAATAAATAGCAATAATTAGTAATAAATAACAATAAATAGTAATAAATAGGAATAATTCCTAATAATTAAGAATAAATACTAATAATTAGGAATAAATACTAATAATTAGGAATAAATACTAATAATTAGCAATAATTAGTAATAATTAGCAATAATTAGTAATAATTAGCAATAATTAGTAATAATTAGCAATAATTAGTAATAAATAGAAATAATTAGCAATAAATAGAAATAATTAGCAATAAATAGCAATAATTAGTAATAAAGAGCAATAATTATTAATAAACAGGAATAATTAGTAATAATTAGCAATAATTAGGTATTTAGGAATAATTAGTACTAAATAGTAATAATTCATAATAATTAGTAATAATTGACAATAATTAGTAATAAATTGTAATAATTAGTAATAAATTGTAATAATTAGTAATAAATACTAATAATTACTAATAATTATGAATAAATACTAATAATTAGCAATAATTATCAATAATTAGGAATAATTAGTAATGATTAGAAATAAATAGCAATAATTTCAATGATTAGAAATAATTAGGATTAATTAGCAAAAATTAGTAATAATTAGCAATAATTAGTAATAATTAGTAATAATTAGCAATAATTAGAAATAATTAGTCATAAATAGCAATAATTAGTCATAAATAGCAATAAATAGTAATAAATATGAATAATTAGGAATAATTAGTTATAATTAGAAATAATTAGGAATAATTAGGAATAATTAGTAATAAGTAGTAATAAATAGGAATAATTAGTAATAATTAGCAATAATCAGGAATAAATAGAAATAATTAGCAATAATTAGAAATAATTAGGAGTAAATAACAATAATTAGGAGTAAATAACAATAATTAGGAATAAATAGAAATAAATAGTAATAAATACCAATAAATAGTAATAAATAGGAATAAATGGTAATAATTAGAAATAATTAGGAATAATTAGGAATAATTAATAATAATTAGGAATAATTAGGAATAAATAGGAATAATTAGTAATAAATAGGAATAAATAGTAATAAATAGGAATAATTAGTAATAATTAGTAATAATTAGTAATAATTAGTAATAATTAGTAATAATTAGTAATAATTAGTAATAATTAGGAATAAATAGGAATAAATAGGAATAAATAGTAATAGTTAGGAATAAATTGTAATAGTTAGTAATAAATAGTAATAGTTAGTAATAAATAGTAATAGTTAGTAATAAATAAAAATAGTTAGTAATAAATAGGAATAGTTAGGAATAAAAATGAATAGTTAGTAATAAGTATGAATAATTAGTAATAAATTTGAATAATTAGTAATAAATATGAATAATTAGTAATAATTATAATAATTAGTAATAAATTGTAATAATTAGTAATAAATTTTAATAATTAGTAATAAATTGTAATAATTATTAATAAATACGAATAATTAGTAATAAATAGTAATAATTAGTTAGGAACAGCTAGGAACTGTTAGAAATAAATTTTAATAAATTTTAATAAATTTTAAGAACTTGGCATAATTTTCAGTGGATTGACGACACTCCTTTTGCTCGATGACTTTTCTCCTTTCAACTCTCACTGACTCAAAACATTATGAAAAATGTGTTGATACATGGGAATATTCAATCTCGTATGCACGAGATTGGATATGAATTCATAGGATCACATTTTTTATAATGTTTTCAGGTAGTGACAGTTGGAAGAAGACGATTCATCGACGAAAAGGGGGCTCTTTTGTCCGATGGCTCATTTACTTGCATCTTTCTCACACTAAAATCACAATGAAGAATCTGGTTGGAGACACGCATATTCATTCTCATGCATACAAGAATGAATATGCGTACCTCCGACCAGATTCTTCATTGTGATTTCAGTGTGAGAAATATGCAAGTAAATGAGCCATCAGACAGAAGAGTAGTCGTCAATCCACTGGAAATTGTGTCGCCCTTAATTAATGGTAATTATTAAGAAGTAGTAGTAATTAGTTATCTTTTTTTCAGATAGTTTTTTTATAATTTCAAATTATTCAAAAATAGTGATGATTTTATATTTTGTAGAAAAATATAGAACAAGGAAGTCAACATCAGTCATTATTAGATGATCACGCTTATATAAATCAGTGCAGAAATTCAAATGGTTCTGGTTTAAATAATGTATATATTGAGGGTGTTGAATCTTTCTTAGCATTTGCATCATAAAAACCAGAATATGTTTCAGAAGGCACAATTAAGTGTCCTTGTAAAAAATGTGCTCTGAGAACATTTGACACATTTGACAAGGTTAGGGGACATCTCTTACAGTTTGATTTTCAACCAGATTATGTTTTTTGGTATCAACACGGTGAACGAAGTTCCAGAGAAGATACTAATAACTTGATTCTAGATCCATCATGGTTCCAAAATTTAGTACATGATGTTGCAGGTCCATCTCTTCAACAAACTGAAACTCATGATGATATTGATTTAACTCCTGAGTTGGCACCATCTTAATTTTATGAGTTGTTGAGGTCTGCTGAGGATGAATTATATACTAGTTGCAAGATAAGCAAATTAGAAGTGGTTGAAAAAATTATGGCTATTAAATCAGATAATGCAATGTCAAACAACTGTTTTGATCAGATATTTTCTTTGGTTAAAACACTGTTACCTGAAGGAAATGTGTTTCCTGCAAATTACTATGAGAGTAAGAGATTGGTTCGTAATCGAGGCCTTAGTTATCGGAAGATTCATGCATGTGCAAATAATTGCATCTTATATTCTGGTGAAAATGAGTCGTTGGATAGTTGTCCCACATGTGGAAAATCGAGGTATAAATAAGCTCAACCAGGGAAATCTTCGATTCCTATAAAACAGTTGAGATATTTCCCCCTTACACCCAGGATACAACGTTTATTTATGTCTCATAACACAACGTCAATGATGTCATGGCACAAAACCAATATTTCAACCGGTAAAAGCTTGAATCATCCATCTGATGGTGATTTATGGAAACATTTTGATCATCTGCATCTGTCTTTTGCTTTAGGAGCCCAAAATGTGTGATTGGGTCTTTCTACTAATGGTTTCTGTCTATTTGGTTCTTATGGTAGTCAGTATTCATGTTGGAATGTCTTTATAACTCCGTACAATCTACCTCCATGGATGTTAATGAAGGAGACCTATATCTTTTTGACTTTATTAATCACAGGACATCCGGAAAATAATATTGATGTTTATTTGAAACCATTGATTGATGAGTTAAATGCATTGTGGAGTAATGGTGTTAGTACATATGATGTTGCTGCGAAAAAAAATCACATTAAAAGATGCATTGATGTAGATGATTAGTGAATTTTCGGCATATGACATGTTATCTGGCTGGAGTACACATGGTCCGAAATCATGTACTTACTGTATGAAAGACAACAAAGATTTGATGCTCCTCAATGGAAAAAAACCTTGCTATTTTGACTGTCATCGCAGATTTCTTCCAACTGATCATCCTTTTCGAAGGAACAAATCTCACTTCAAAAAAGGAACAATTGAAAGGGATGAACCTAAAAAAATGATCTCAGGTGTAGAGTTAAAATCAATTGTATTTTCATTACCTCCCATCACATTTGGGCCAACAGTAAACCAGCAGAAAATTCATGGCTTTGGGAAAGAACATAATTGGATAAAATGAAGCATTTTTTTTTGGGATCTCCCATATTGGTCTGATTTGTTGGTCCGCCACATGTTGGATGTCATGCATATTGAGAAGAACTATTTTGATAATTTATTTCATACACTAGTGCAGAAAACGTTTTTTACGTCGGTTATTTTTAATTTTTTACGTCGGTTTCTAGCCGACGTTAATACGTGCGACGTTATAAATAAGGTTTTTGACGTCGGTTATTTAAAAACCGACGTCAAAAACATAAAATCGCGATGTTTATCACGTCGGTTATTTTAGAATCGACGTGATAAAGGGCCTGGAGAATGGTTTATCACGTCGGTTATCGAAGAACCGACGTGATAAACGGCCTGGACAATGGTTTATCACGTCCGTTCTTAAACAACCGATGTGATAAACAGGGGTGAGGGGGTTTATCACGTCGGTTCATATAGAACCGACGTGATAAACTGGGGTGAGGTTGGTTTATCACGTCCGTTCTATAAGAACCGACGTGATAAACCGGGCTGAGCGTGGTTTATCACGTTGGTTCATATAAAACCGATGTGAAAAACCGGGGGAGGGGGGTTTATCACGTCGGTTATTGTATAACTGCCGTGATAAACCGGTGGGAGGGGGTTTATCACGTCGGTTAGTCAATAACCGACGTGATAAACCATTGTCCAGGCCGTTTAGCACGTCGGTTATTCAATAACCGACGTGCTAAACCATTCTCCAGGCCCTTTATCACGTCGGTTATTAAATAACCGACGTGATAAACCATTCTCCAGGCCTTTTATCACGTCGGTTATTAAATAACCGACGTGATAAACCATTTTCCAGGCCTTTTATCACGTCAGTTATTAAATAACCGACGTGATAAACTATTTTCCATGAATTTTATCACGTCGGTTATTAAATAACCGACGTGATAAACCCAATTTTTTTTTAAACAGAATGCAGTGATCTTCTCTCCACCAGAATCAACCAGAAAATAAATCAATAAATCGTACCAAAAAAACAGAAGTACATCAAAATTAAGCATGTAAATAGATAACATATAAAACTTACCCACTAAACAGCATCCACCCTCATTTATACCCCATGGACAGCCCTCCCCCACCCCGTTGGAGCCCTCACCCTCATGTATACCCCCTGGACAGCCCTCCCGCACCCCATTGGAGCTCCCACCCTCATGTATACCCCTTCGACAACCCTCCCCCACCCCATTGGAGCCCCCACCACACTCATGGACTGCCCCCCGACCCCCGGACACCCCCAAACACCCCTCGACAACCCCCCACCCGCCTGAACAGCACCTCCTCACCCCCTCACCCCACTTGACAGCCCCCACCACACCCCTGGACAACCCCCCCACCCCTGGACAGCACTCCCACACCCCTGGACCGGCTTCCCACACCCCTGGACATCCCTGCCACCCCCCAAGACTGTCCCCCCACCCCACCGGACAGCCCTCCCAGACCGCTGGACACCCCCAACCCCACTGATCACACCCCCACACCCTTGGAACCCCTTCCCCACAGACCCAAATCCATACCAGAAGAACCATCAAAAGTAGACCAAAACAAGAAGTAGAGCAAAATTAAACATTCACTTATATAACATTCAAAACTTACACTGTCAACTTCAAAAAAAAACTAAATCAAACCTAAACAACTACCAAATACACAATTAAAACGACAATATTCAAAATTACATTTTACATTAAAAACAACTAAAATTCAATCAAACCTGTAAAATAATTTGACCACTCCACTTGTACGTGTTTGATGTCTTCAGCAGTATAGGGTTGAGGGTCATCAAAAAGCTACAAATGAAAAAGAAGATAGTTAACGTGTATAATGAATAAATCAAATTGAAATATGATGGAAAAGTTTAAGAGGAAATCGTACCAGGTCAAAATTCACAACTGTCCCAGTTGTTATTATTTCATACATAAATCTTAACATATAATATCCGCATTCGATGAGGCCTTGTTGTTCATGACAATTCTGTTTTGAATGAGTGTAAATTCAATATATTATTTTTATGTAATAAATCAAAAAGTAAAAATTATAAATGGAAATTTACCTTCGCATTTACATATTTGATCTTTGCATTTCTTTTCTTTGTGTTTTTTCGAAAGTAGACCCATGCACTGTTAGAAAATAATATGAATGGGGTAAATTTAAAATTCATTATAATATATAAAACTATTGAGAAATTGAAACTTACTTTTCCAATATATTCTTAAAACTTGCCCGCACATCACCATGAACAGAGCATATCCAATAAAGAGCTTTCTCCCTTGGGCAAAAAATCTCTAACATCCAATGATTACTGATAAAAGGAAATTTAATGTTAGTGGTTTTTTATGTTAAAAGATAATTAACTCTTTGAGAGAAATGTGTTTCATACCTCTCACAAAAAGGCATCATCCAACATTGTTGGATTATATTCTTTTCAAATCTTTCAGCAATATAAACCATTCTTTGTTCCTCAGTCAATGCACATGCTTCAGGGGAAATCAATTGCGGGTCCATGAATCCATATACTTCTGTCAGTTCATTCCTCTCACAAATTTTATAAAGATACCTAATACAAAACATATATAAGTATACATTTTTAATAAATATAACGCAGGGAAAAGGTGTTAAGACTTACATGGAAAAAAATTTCACCACGTTGATGCCCAACTTATCTCCAGTAACAAGCTCCATGATATCAGATTTTGTAATCCCCACACTTATTTTACGTCCACAAACATGAGATTCCATTGGAAAATCATAAAAACCCAACAACAAATGTGAATATCTTTACAATCTGTCAAGACCACTGGAATCTGTATCTGATGTCATAGCCTGTTGTCTTTGTTGTTTTCTATACAGTATTTCTTTACCTTTGAAGTATTCCTGTGAAAAAAAAATTGAGAATTATAGTAGTTTTCAAATGATAAAACAACTTTAATAAAAAAAAATAAAAGATATAACATTCATACCTCTATGGTAATGAGTCGAAGAAGTCTGGATGGCCAAACTAAAAAATGGCTGATACTCTGTCCAACTGTCGCCACCTCATCTGTAGGTATTGGTACCCTAGCTGATCTATCTATAATATCTTGTACAGTGACCCTCTGATTCTCTACCTCTAATTGTTGATGATGAACTGTATCTCCTATACAATATACCAACCCGTATGCTACTATATGATGTTGAGAATCATCAACATACAACTCGCAATATGTAGGAAGTTGCGGCGGAGGCGTAGGATAAAAAATGGGGTCTTCAGGATGAGGTGGGGGAGTGGGAGCTACTGGCGGAGGTGGAGGATAAATAATGGGGTCTGCAGGGGGAGGTGGAGGAGTGGGAGCTACAGTCTGAAATTGTCTTTTCATTTCTGCAAACATAGACTGCACCGAATCTCTAATCTTGTCTTCCATCGTCGCATTAATATTTTGAAATTCAGCCTCCAAGGATTCTATTTTTTTTATAAACCCCCTCAATGTTAGAAGTTTAAGAACGTGGAAACACTTTTCTTACCGATACACCTGCCGGATATCCTCTTACATGACCAGGATGTTCGGGCCTTCCCAATGCTACAAATAAAATATCTCCCCTCCCAGTAGCTGTAAATGTCCCCTCTGAACTCTGCTCCTCAAGAGAGTCATGTATTAATTAATTGAACATTTATGTAATGATTGAAACTTATATGAAGAAAAAAGTTAACTTAAATAAATTAAATAGATATCTTACAATCCTCTCAGCTACGATTCTCGATTCTTCCGAAAGATATTGCCCTTTTTTCCCTTCCAAGCTCTCTTCCATTTTTCATGTCTAGATGGAGGGGATGGAGGGGCCACCTCTCCAGAGCTTGAAGACTCATCTCTTAGTTGTTGAAATTTTTCCGCTATCATTTTTTCTTCCAATAATGTATACCCTCCCCGAGATAAACTATGAGGGTATACATTTTTAGATTGGATCTCCTGATGAGCTTTCCTTGTTTGCTGTAATTTAAGAATAATAAATCATTAACAAAACATTAATAAAATCATTTATATAAGAAAGTTTATAAAAGTTTACATTGCCCTTACCAGAAATGACTCTTTTTTTCTACTTTCAAAAAACTGTCTCCATGTGTCTTCATCTATAAAAGGATATATACGACATGGATTGTCATGACTCTTATGACCATAAATGAAATCAGATGAGAGGGTTGATTTGAAATCCCTCCATCTCCTGGCAGCCAATGATAAGCATTTCTTCCTGACTCCTCCAGTGTCAGGAATATCAAATGTCGTCTAATAAAGAAGAGGTTAAACATATTATATATACTAGAAACATTAAAATAATGGTCAAACAATGACAAAAGATCTTACCAAAATCATCTCCCACAACTGAGAGATAATCGCTTTATCCACACCTCTCCAATCATCATACAGAATGCTTACTTTGGTCTTAGCCTGATTTGCAACAAAACTCTTAAAATCTTTGGCATTCGGACCTCTAGGAATATCATCATCATCAAACTCAACTACTATCCTCTGATCCTGCGTACGGGCAAGTGATAATTTTGGTAAACGTGTGCAACCACGTTTACCAACCTTTGAACTCTTTGTCGTAATAGGAGCATGTGAATGTTCATCCCCAGAGGTATGACCAGCAATATGCTCCTCTCCAGAATCATGTGGTTGATCATCTGAATGATCTGTCATTATCCTTCAAATCAAAAAAACAAACGTCAGTTCACAAATATACAAATTCAAATATTTTAATACTACTGTAATCAGAAAATAGAAAAGTGTACTAGGTTACATAATAGTAAACATTGGTAATATGGTAAGCATGTTAAACAATGGTAAAGATGGCAAAGATGGTCAAGATGGTCAAGATGGTCAAGATGGTAAAAAATGGAAAAAATGGTAAACCTGGTAAACATTGTAAACATGGTAAAGTAATTGTCAGTGAACAAATATAAAAATTCAAATATTTTAATACTACTGTAATCAGAAAATAGAAAAGTGTACTAAGTTACATAATAGTAAACATTGGTAATATGGTAAGCATGTTAAACAATGGTAAAGATGGAAAAGATGGTCAAGATGGTCAAGATGGTAAAAATGGTAAAAATGGTAAACCTGGTAAACATTGTAAACATGGTAAAGTAATTGTCAGTGAACAAAAATAAGCATTTTAAAATTCATGTAATGGTTATAAACATGATAAAGTAAACTAAAAAAACTTAAAACAAACAAAAACATATACTTATTTTATTTTAAAACATGTTTTAATAAATAAAAAACTTACAATATCTAACATTTATGGAAAAAATAAATGTAAACAAGAAATAAACATATATTACCAGTAATTTTAGGAATGTACAGATGGATTGTTTTCCCAAATTCCTTCGTCGTGATCGTTCCTTATGGCACAAACTATGTCTTCAACATGATCGTCATTATGTTCTGTTAATATTTCCATTGAAGTAGGGATCTCACATAAATTAGCATATTCATCAAGTTCATCCTCACCAACATATTGTTTTTTCCCTTGTAAAACAACTGCCCACTGCATATCTGATTGATCTACAACATAAAAAAAAAATTGCATGTGTTTCCATTATAAAAGAATCAGATGTGTCTTCCAATCTATTCAGATTAACAAGTGTCATTCCAAATTCATCATATCGGACACTGTTGTTACCGTTAAACCATTTACAGTTAAAAACAGGAACTTTAATTTTAAAGTAATCAACCTCCCATATGTCTTCAATCACTCCATAATATGCATTTGATGCAGAAATTGGGTTTTTGTCCTTAGCACTCGAAAAATGCATTGCTTCTGCAAACACCAATACACCACTATTCTGAACTGCACTTCTGTTGTCCTGAGCTTTTGTATGAAATGTATAACCATTAATGTCATAACCAGACCATGTTATCACATTTAAACATGGACCACCCACTATCCATTTTAATGTCTCTGATACATCTGATCTACCAAGCAAAGTCTTTTTAATCCATGACAAAAAAGTTTTGTTGTGCTCATTCAAAATCCACATTTCTTTCTTCTTTGGATGACATTGTTTCAACTCATTAATATGCAATGTGATATATGGTTGAGCATCAGCTATGTTATTCAAGATGTATGATTCTAACTTCTTCATCTGTTCAGCTGACAATGATTTGACTTTCAAGCTGCGAATCCCCTTTCCCTCATTATTAACTCGTTCATGGCGAGATGGAGGCAAACCTATGTGTTGCGCCGCAGCCAAGTAGCTCGTACAAAACTCTGCTACCTCCTCAGAAATATACTTTTCAATAATGGAGGCTTCAGGTCGATATAGATTTTTAACATACCCCTTTAATATTTTCATATACCTTTCAAAAGGATACATCCAACGAAGATATATATGTCCACAAAGCTTTATTTCTCGAACCAGATGAATCATTAAATGCACCATTATATCAAAAAAAGTTGGAGGAAAATACATTTCCAATTGACAAAGTATAAAAATTGCATCCTTTTCCAAAATGTTCAAAGCATTCATATCAATCTCCTTGTTACAAATTGAATTGAAAAAATAACACAACTTTATTATAGTCTTTCTGACACAAATGGGAAATATTCCATGCAATGCAACTAGTAGAATTTGTTGCATCATGACGTGACAATCATGTGATTTCATACCTATCAACTTCAAGTCCTTCAATGAGATAAAAATTTTTACATTAGAAGAATAACCTTGAGGCACTTTGGTATCATGAAGACACTGACAGAAGCTAATTTTATCCCTCTTCGATAATGTATGACAAGCCGGGGGAAGAAATGTTCGTCTTCCTTTAGGAGTGGGAGCTAACTCCAAGCGTATTCCCATTGATAGTAAGTCTAATCTTTCATTCAACCCATCTTTAGTCTTTCCTTTAATATCTAACAATGTTCCAATCAAAGAATCATAGATATTCTTCTCCACGTGCATGACATCAATATTATGTTTAACTTCATGATACCTCCAATATGGTAGCTCAAAAAAATTGACCATTTCTTCCAAATATGTCTATCATTACCAGATTTCTGTGTCTTTCCCAATGTCACGTCAAGGTTTTTCACCCTCTCAAAATACAGATCAGGGGATAAAGGTTTTGGAGCAGTATCAAATTCTTGTGAGCCATTAAATGCCTTTTTTAGTCTTCTATAAGGGTTTTCCATAGGCAAAAACTTTCGATGAACCATGTACACTGTTTTCCTCCCATGATGCAATTGACAATAGGACGTCTGTTGTTCGCAAATTGGACATGCTTTATGCCCTTTAACACTGTATCCAGACAAATTTCCATACGCTAGGAAGTCATTTATAGTGAACAGAAGCACTGCATGTAGTTGAAAATATTCCATTTTATAAGAATCATACACCCTAATACCATCAGCCCATAACAGTTTCAAATCATCAATCAACGGTGACAAGTAAACATCAATATCATTACCGGGTTTCTTTGGACCAGAGATCATTGTACTCAACATGACATATTTGTGCTTCATACAAACTTCGGGAGAGAGGTTGTAAATTACCAATAAAACAGGCCATGAACTATGTGTGCTACTGAGTGTTCGGTATGGATTCATTCCATCTGTGCACAACCCTAGTCTGAGATTTCTTATTTCATTTCCAAATGTAGAATACTGCGCATCAATTTTCTTCCATTGTGGACAATCAGCTGGACGACATATTTTTCCATCACATACCCGCTCTTCAGCATGCCATCTTAACCTTTTTGCATCATATGAATTAGAAAATAAATGTTTGAAACGATTAATTATAGGAAGATACCAAAATACCTTTGAAGGGAGCTTTGTAATCTCTACATCACCCTGTGATTTTTCTTTCACCTTATACCGTGATGTCCCACATTTTGGACACTCTGACATAAATTCATATTCCTTCCTATATATAATGCAGTCACTCGGACAGGCATGTATTTTCTTGTATCCCAATCCCATCGGGCATAATATTTTCTTGGATTTGTAATGTGAATCTGGAAGATCGTTATCTTTTGGAAGAATGTCTTTCATCAATTGTAGCAGCTCTGTAAAACTTCTGTCACTCCATCCATGTTTTGCCTTCAGGTTAATCAATCTTAACACCACCGACAGAATCGTAAAATCTGTACAACCGGGATATAATGGTTTTTCAGCATCACCATATAGACGTGCAACTGTCGGTTCTATCTCAATTTGTTCTGCTACAATATCGCGAATCATTTCTTTAATTCCATTGGAGTTACCATCTTCCGAATCATCATCATCAGTGACATTCCGTCCAGTTTCACCATGCCAAATCCAAGGGCTGTAACTCGGATTAAAACCATGACATATCAGATGATCTTTTATCTCTCTACTTTTTAACTTCTTCATATTCAAACATTTCAGGCATGGACAGAAAAAAATGTCACTACTTGGAACATTTTGTTTTGCAAATTCCAAAAAGGCATCAACACCTTCCTCAAATTCATTGCTCATTCGATGTGCCGTAATCCAACTTCGACTCATTATTACCTATAACAAATATCAACAAAAAATATATATTTTTAAGATAAGACAAATACATGTTTATATGAAAAAAATCATAATTTGAATGTAAAACAATTTAAAATATAAAACAAATCTATAGGTATTTAAAAAAATATGCTTGAATATTATTTTTAAAACAAAATATAGTTAGATGTAACAGTTTTAAATTTCATTGAATCAAAGAAAACCATGACGCCTAATGATTCTCCAAATAAAATATACATCAATAAAACATAAACAAAATGATTTTTATCTGGAATAAGTGAATATGATCAGATGATACACATTTATAATAATCTCATGCCAATATACTAATAAACATGTTAAAATATAGGAATACCTAATGGAGCATATAACATGTGTTATTCATGCTTGTTGTTCAATCATTATGATCTAAAGTACTCAACACTTTCAAGTGCCAAAATCTTGAAATTAGTAGTAGTTTTCATAAGTACCCAACACCAAATAGCTATACATCGTAAGTGTCATGTTAGAAATATGAATATAGACCATTTGTTTTATGTTTAATAATATTTTCATATTATCTGATCATTCTGATTATATATTAGAATTACTATATCCTTTTGATCCGATATATAATCTAAGGACATTAATATTTCTTTAGAAAAAGTAATGTTAATATCATGGTAATGTAAAAAAAAGTATATGTCGAACTATATATATTTAATACCAATAAAAAATACATATGTGTTTGGCCTGGGTTTCACACATAAAACAACTCATCTCACAGATTAAATTTTTGAATCATCCTACTTAATACTTATTTTTATAACTTAGGGAATGAAAATAATAAAAGTTTTGATTTACGATACTCATTATGGGTAAACATGATATATATAAATATAATATCTAATCTCATAAAAATATATCCATGGGGGTATAAGAGCATACACAAAGCACATGATCAAAAAGATAAGTGAAACAGTTCTATATAATCATAGATCATAAAACCTGAGTCCAAGTATAACAATTTTAGCATAACATAAGACATGATTTATATGATAGTGGGAACATGATTTAAAAAACCTTATTCACAAGATCACAACATTGGTATGTGGAATAACATAAGAGTGTGGCACAAACATAATCATATAATTCATAACATATGTCAAGGGAAAACATAGTTTCATTCACCTCATATTGGGATATGTTAATCACCTTTCCTATAATTTATTATAATATTTCTTACGAGACACATCACATAACACATTGGACATGGTATAACCATATGTATCCCATATTGATCTATGATATATAATGCATTGTCGAATGCATTAGAAGGATATTATGGACCCAAATGTCACATAATGACTAACCATATATATGGGTGAATCATGATCATCAAATCATTTATAACACTTTCGTAGATCAATTAACAAACAAAAATGAAATGGGGGTCATAATTGTTTTTACAAAACATAATAATTATTAATACATAAAAATGTGTTTGGATGGTAAGATAAGATAATATACTTAATTCAATCTAATTATCGTTAAATTATTTCTACCTAGATAGAAAAGACCTTTATAAAAAATATAATTTAACTTGAGAATGAAAAGAAAGTACCCTTTACCTTTTTTATAATGAAAAATCTGAAAAGGATGATAATAATATTTAGGTATTATAATTTTTTTATGAATTATTAATAATAAAATAAATCACCTCACTTGGTTTTGTTGAAAATCGGACATACCATCGTATTCAAGAAATCAGATACACTTTGCATGAAAAGGTCCATCATTTTTAGGAGATGACTGAAAGAAGAAATGTATTATCAGACTCACCATGAGTCCAAAATGAAATATTTGATTGTAATAGGTATGAATTGATATTTTTATGAATGCTGATGAAAACAGATGATGGTTTTCTGATCTAGGAGTTCTAAAAATCATAATTTTTTGAAAAAATATTATGATGTAAGAATGTTGAATGAAATTTTAAGGATAGGTATTATCGATTGTACCTGGTCCAATTTCATTCATGAAAATCATTTTCTGGACAATCATATTGAAAATATGATTTTAAGAAAATAAGTACTACCAATCTTCATCCAGAAAGACACATTCCAGCTAAGTAGGAAATAATAATGTTGCTGGAAGAATGGAACGTTACAGTACCACCCATTATTTTTCAGATTTTGCTGAATCTAATCCTCAATGTTTTAAAATTAATTATTCTTTCTAAATGATTGAATAATTTGAATGGTTGTGAAGTCAAATATCTATGTTCTCATGGTCATAGTAATATTTTTATCAGATATTGATTTATTTAGATACTTAAGAGGTTGCTCGTAATGAAGTTGCTGGTATTCAGATAGATCAATATAGCGATCATATTGGAGTTGTTACTGATTCGTATTTCAGAAGAAAAGATGAAGTATAAGTGGTTTAAGAAGCTTTAATGAATCTACTTTTTCATTGTACTATAGAATCATAAAGCGTATATCAGAATGAAAATCTAGAATAAGAGTTAAAAATAGTCTTATCCAAAATACACCTGCTTGAATGTTGCGAGTTGAATGTTTCGAGTTGAATGTTGCGAGTTGAATGGACATAATAACCATTTGCAATAACAAAAAATTCCACGAGATTCAAAAACGAACGAAAAGCACATCAAGAATTGAAACAAAAACGAACGAAATAAATTCGTGAAAGGCTTACTTGAATGTCGCGAGTTGAGATGATAGATCTGAGAGGAGTGAAGAAGATAAATAATGAAGCCAAAATGAGTTTAATGTAGGCGATCGACGAGTCGATTAGGGTTTACCGCACGAGAGAGAGACGAGCCGGCGACTGTCAATCGAAAAATCGTAAATGACAGAACACGGGCTTTAATTTTTTTAAATGTTTTATAACGTCGGTTATTATATAACCGACGTTATAAACTATTTTTTAGCTTTTTTACGTCGGTTATCTTAAAACCGACGTAAAAAACCCCCGCACATTGGTTTTTTACGTCCGTTATAAGATAACCGACGTAAAAACCCAACAGGTGCGATTTGTAACGTCGATTATCAAAATAACCGACGCGAAAAATCTACTCGCCGCATTTTTATGTCGGTTATATATAACCGACGTAAAAAATGGTGACGTAAAAAACGATTTCTGCACTAGTGATACAGTTTTGGATACACCAGGTAAGACCAAAGATACTGTAAACGAACGATTAGATCTTGCCCAAATTTGCAGGTGACCAGAACTTGAACTATTTTAAAATGTCAGATCACTGAGGTTAATGAAGCCAAAAGTAGCTTATACACTGTCCAAAGAGAGTTGCTTATTATTTTATCAGTAGATTTCATATTTGATACTTCCAGATGGCTATGCTTCCAATTTGGGCAGATGTGTTAAGAATGGTCATATTACCGGATTAAAAAGTCATGATTTTCATGTTATAATGGAAAGAATTATGCCGATTGGATTTAGAGGTTTGTTGAATTCTATGATTTGGGATTCGATAACAGACATATCATATTTTTTCGAGACATTTTTGCAGCGACAACAGACTATTATGTGCTAAGAAAATTGGAAGAAGATGTTGTTATAATTATATGTAAACTAGAAAAAATATTTTCGCTTGCTTTCTTTGACTCAGTGGAACATATGATATTACATTTTCCACATGAAGCTAAATGTGGAGGTCCAATACAGTTTCGATGGATGTACCCATTCGAGAGATGCATGCAGAAATTAAAGAAAAAAGTATGTAACAAAGCATCAGTTGAAGGCTCAATTGCTGAAGCTTATTTACAAGACTGACTGACTGAAAATTATTATTTTTATTATATCATAAACCCCTTTTAAGGATAAAGGGGAACCTAACAGGACTTCAAGGAAGTAAGACATAAAAATGTGCCTCAAAGGACCAAAATCCATAAAACCAAATCCAACCAACAAGGGCAGCCCCTCCCAGCATAAAACAAACGTTCCAGTATGTAAACTTATTTTATTTGTAGGTTATATGATAATCATATCAAGAAACAACTTCCAAAAATTAAAGCAGCTTCTCTTGAAGAATGCAGACAAAAAAATTCTCAATGGTTTCAAAAACTGGTAACATAAATTATTGATGGTTTAATATCAATTCAGTTTACTATTTATTATATTGATAATTGTTATAAAAAATTTCAGGTGTCTCAACATGCTGATAAAATTGATAAGCGACTGTGTATATTGAGTAACCCACCATCCAAAATGCTTAAACCTTATAATACATATGTGGTTAATGGTTTTTGATTTCATACATGTGCATATGGGGAATCAAAAAAACAATGAACATTGGAGTTTGTTTGAGAGGATCACATCATAGAGAAACTGAAGTTGACTTTTACGGCATTCTGGATGAAATTATTGAGTTATGTTATCATGGACAGAATTACATAATGATGTTTAAATGTGGGTAGTTGGATATTGAGAGAGGCTTGCATGTTCATCCGACTCATGGAATCATCGATATTAAATATAAAAGTATTGTTGCAGTAAATGAACCATTTTTACTGGCTCAACAGGCACATCAAATTTATTACGCAAAGTACTGTTCTACTTCAAGATACCTGAGTGATTGGTGGAGCATAATAAAAATGAAATCTCAGGAAAATCAATTTACTCAAACTGAATGTGGTTCCACTGAAGTGGAAGAAATTGAAATTTTTCAAGACTACTCAAAATTCATCTTTTTCACAAAGAAACGTGAATATCGATGATGACACCCCACAATTAAGGGTCGATGGTGACGAAGATGTTAATGATGTTACAAATGAATTTGAAATGACAAGGGATGGTGAAAGTGAAACTCATATAGATATTGATGATGTCGAGGAGGAATATGAAGAAATTGACATCGTCAGATATGAAGATGATGATGAAGGTGAACATTGACATAGTTAAATGCTGGTTATGATCATAACTAATATATATCTATATATAATAGTTATTTTCAACTTTCTGCTAACAATAACCATTTTTTGTTCCATATGGACTCTGATCTATTTCGTGAGTTAGAGGATGTTGAGCTACCTTTGGATGAGGGGGATGTGGGATCATCTGACCCTCAGCCTACTAGTGGTTCAGGAGGTACGTGGAGGGGGCGCGGTCTTGCGCAATTGATAATTCCTGACCCTATCCCTGAGTGACGTCCACATCTTGGATTCAATCCATGTACACATAGGTATGATAACCTGTATATTTTAGTTAACTTTTTCATTAATTTATTTATATATATACTAATTGTTTGATTATTTATTCTTTTTTCACAGTTTTTCGCATGTAGATGTTGGACAGGGGAGTGCTATCTTGCGCAATTATTTTTCTCATCCAAGGATTACATGGGAATAGATTCTCGTTGATGTGTAGCTCGGCATGTACTATCATTGGTTGGTACGTAAATAAATAATATTTATTTTGAAATTTATTTTATTAATAACTTGATATTATAAATTATTTGTGGGGTTTATGGTATCCCATTGAAGATAGCATGTGTGATGTTATCCATGCAGCATGGGAGGTGGCTATGTGTGAGAGTTTGCATCAGTTTTTGCACAATTTGAGAAAGACGACCATTAAGAAAGCAGGAGCGACAGTATTTGATGAGTCGTGTACAACCCACCAACCAGAGTACATTTCATCTCAGGTTTGGGATGGATTATGTGCACACTGATTGGGTGGTGGATTTCAAAGGAGGTCTTCATTGGGTCGGCAGAACTGGGGGAGACAGGAGGTTACGCATTGAGCTGGTAGTTGTACATTCAGTACGCATAGAGAGCATCTGGTAAGTATTTTTTTTAAGTATTTTATATAACTTTAAATATAACCAGTTTATTTTATATTTCTGTAGGCAGTCGAGCATACCGATATTACGGAGTTCGACCTTTATCGGAGGATGTACAGTGATCCATCCATTGGAGAGATTAGAGGTGATCGCCAGCGTCAGATTGTGGTTAGTCTTATTTTTTTTAGTTTGACAATTAACTGCATATAATATTTTCACAATTTTAATTTCAAATTGGAATTGAAGGAGTCATATGAGGCTGCGACCTCTCAGACACAGGCTGAGGGTCAGGACGAGACAACTGATCAGACTAGTTCCCACCATTTCAACGAGGTGACATGGATGCAGGCGACTCAGTATGGCTTTGAGAAGGGTCGAGTAGTTGGTATCGACTCTCATGTGACTCCTGGTACTTATTATCGTACTGCTGTGATGTCGGCATCCAGCTCGAGAGGAGCTCGTGGAGAGGCACCATCTTCTGCCTCAAAGTTTCAGGAGCAGTTATGAGCTCAGAATGACCTTATAGAGAGTTTCCAGAAGTAGCAAGAAAAGATGTGTCAGCAGTAGCAGCCGCAGAAGCAGCAGCATGAGGAAGAGATGTGTCGATGGCAGCAACAACATCAGGAGAAGATGGAGTACATGCGCTGTCTGACTCGTAGTTTGAGGATGGAGTTTCCTCCACCATCTCCTTCAGGTCCTCCACCTCCTCCAGAAGATGACCCCCAAGTGATTTTTTTTATGTTAAAAACATTTGAATTTAACATTTGTTGTAATATGAACTATTTACAGATTCTGTCTTTTATATTGGTGCGAATATTACATAATTTAATTTTTAATATTTTATGATTTTTTTTGTGAATATTGTGAATTTTAATAATTTTGATTTTTTTATTATTTTAATAATATTAATATTATTGTTTCATTAATCATAATTTTATTAAATATATTTTTCCAGTATTATATTTTTTAATTTTTGTTTATTTTACTAATAATAATAATAATAATAATAATTTATGATTTTTTTTATATTTTTTTGTGAATATTGAGAATTTTAATATATTTTTTTTAAATATTTTAATAATATTAAAATTAATTTTTCAATAATCATACTTTTATTAAAAAAAATTAATTTATTTATTATTTGCGACGGGATCTGTTGCGGCGGGTTCCCGTAGCAAATAGCCTAAATAAATTTTTTTTTAAAAGTATTTGTGACGGGATTAGGGGCCCATCACAAAAAGTATTTGTGACGGGCCCGTCATAAATAGTCTAAATAAATATTTTTAAAAAAGTATTTGCGACGGGATTAAGGGCCTGTCGCAAATACTTTTTGCGACGGACCCATCGCAAAAAAGTTTATATATATAAAGTATATAATCGGAGACTTATTTGTGACGGTGAAGTTGCCCGTCGCAAAAAATATTATTTGTGACAGGCCCATCACAAATAATATTTTTTGCGACACCGTTTTCTGCAACGGGCTATTTGCGATGGGACCCCGTCGCTAAAACTTATTTGCGACGAGATCCCGTCGCAAATACCTAGAATTCTAGTAATGCATGATTTATAAAAATTTAATTTCATGCGGGTTTACACGACATGCTCACTAAATATATGTTGTGTACTCACTGTCAGAGCCATGTGTTGACTAGCGATTGATACACGATGTGTAATTACACAGTGTACTAACCCCCACATAGCATTCCATGATTTTCGTGGCCCACCATTATGTGGTTGAGAAAAGGTACATGACATAATTCTCCATTACATACCATGTATCATTTTCATTAATACAACATCCTCAACACCTCTAGATGGGATTTGTAACACTCCAAGCTTCCACGGTACGCTTCTCTTTGAATAATACAATAGCGTGCGATGTACGCAACACCAAGTTCAAGCGTACCAAGACCTATCAAACTAGCCGTTTAGAAAGCGGTTATGAATAGTAATAACCACATTTTAAATTTTATATATATCCCATATAATTTATCATTCATATTTTTTGTTTCTTAGACATAATATAAGGAAAAATTCAATTTTTTCAGATAAAAGAATTATTTTTCAAAAAAAATGCAGTTTTTCTGCCTTTTAATGGAGAACCCTTTATAAATCCAATATTTGACACTTTTATATATTAAATTAGAAGAAATTAAATTCTTCTTTATAAAAGCGACATAAAAATTTAGTTTGTATAAATTTTTGGTGTTTTTCTGATAACCTTCATATGTTGATGAATAGTGAAAGATACTAAATTTTAATTGAAAACAACTTTTTAAATTAAAATAATTTATAGTGTTAAATTATACATTTGAATGGTTTTAAAGTATAATTAAATTATATTTTTATCATTTAATCCAATGTTGGTCATTGGAAGTAATTTCACTTTTAAACCGGACATAAACACATATCAATCTTTTGATAATTTTTACTTCTCAAAAACCCGCTTTCTGGTTTTGACAATGGGAATTAATTTTAAATTAATTAATGCAACTTATATGTTTTTAATTTCTTAAAATAGACATCGTTTTTTGATTCTGAATATCAAAATTGTCTTAGGATTAATTTTTGGTATTTTTCTGAAAACATTCAATTTCTAATGAATAGTGAAAAAACATTGTTATTGTTTAAAAACTGAATTTTTATTTAAATAATTATTTATTTTATTTAAATTTATTTTAAGTTAAAATAGATACATAATACCCATATTAGTTCAATGTAATTCATTGAATTCGTTTTATAATAAAATTAGATGTATAAAATTTTATTGAATTTTTTAACGTCTTTTACCCACCTTCTAGGCACGTTAGCAAATTTGCATAAAACGTAATTTTACCACTTCTGTGAATTGAATTTCAAAAATTATAGAGACACAGTTGACATCAGTAAGAAAAATGTGGTTCAATAAGATGAAAAAAATTTTGGTGAATGGTGACTTTTGAATTTTATTTACCACGGTTAAAAGTAAATAGGGTAATTAAAGGTAAAAATGATATTATAATTATCCTAAAACATGTAATAATTCTATTGGGTAAGTTTATTTCGACCAAAATCAACCTTATAAATAAAATATGATCCTTTTGGTCCACTTGGTTTAGATTAGAACATTTATTATTATTATTATTGAAGAATAGTTAAAAGTGTTAAATTCAAATTTTAATAGCTAAAACATTTTTAATATAGGGTTATACATAAGATAATTTCGACTATAAATATTCATTATAAATCTAAAAATATTTCCTACATCATGATATTTTATTTATAATTTTTAGACATTAAATAATTAAATTTATTTGTGACACAATGATGATGTAGTAATTACCTTATTAATGAGAGATTAAAATAATTGATATTATAAATATTAAAATAAATGTAAATTGAGACTTTTGATGCATTCCAAAAAAAATATAGGTTAATATTACATGTTAGGGTTGATTCAATATTTTTTTTTTTGAAGAAATCAGATTGTTATGACTTTCACAAAAACCAAATACTAAATAATGTCAAAATTGACATAAATGAGTTTTTAAAACAAATACTATATTATTAAATGATATAATAGTACTAAAAATCTAAGGCTGGACCAAAAGACTTGTATAAAAATATATATGACATTAATGAACCACTTGGGGTTCTCTTGACATTTTATAGTAAGTTTATTAACCATATAATAAAAAACATACAAGGAGACATGGTAAATGTTAAAATATTTAACCAAGAGTTAAATCTAAAAGATACGGTTAATATGGTGAACTAAACCTGTCTAAAACCAATTGGTTCAGAGTTTTTCGACCCAGACCCACCTTAGCCTAAAAATAAATCCTTTTGGAGACATTATAAACTGAATATGGTTGTATAATAAAATAATATTTCAAGGTTTTCCTAAAGTGACTCTCACCTCTCTTATAAAATGGTACTTCCCCTTCTCTCAAAATCACACCACCAAATCCATTTGAATCAGCTAAACACTGCTCAAATATCCTCCCAAATACCCTCACTTCAACATAGAGACCTAACTTTGATCAGAAATCCAACCTAAGGATCCATTTTGATCAAATCAAAAGGAAGCACCCAAAGAAGAAGTAATTATTTCATCACCTCTTTCAATGTTCTTTTCTTCTTCCACTTCCTCTTTCTTTGTTGTTTCCATACCAAAATAATAAATCTTTTACCTTATACATAATGTGATGTTATTATAAATATGGTAAAACCATATTCATTATTCTATTCATCCTATGAATGACAAAGTCACCATACGTGCGTACGTACGACTTACCCTCTCCACATCGTGGTGTAGTTTGTTATTCAACACTTAATTATTTGGATTGATATAATAATGAGTATAATTGATGTAAATAATAAATATAAAATGTTAATGATTCTATATATGTGATATATCATCCAATTACATGTGATTTCACTATCAATATAATGGTATTGTCGTCCGTGTGTACGTACGGATTACCGTCTCCACGAACGTGATGAGATTCATTCCCCATCGTAACCATTCAAGAATAAATATCATTTTATGATTAAAAAATAATGTTTAAGAACATAAAATATTTTTGGATACAAATCAAATACATCATATCCATAACAAACATGGCTTATGTAACAAAACATATAATGAAAAATGAATCAGTTAACACATGAAACAATGATATTATATTAACAAAGCAATATTAAAAGATCATATATGATATTATATTTATGTATATGGTTATTCTATAATTTAATAACAATTATTTTACTATTATACATGAGGTTAAATTACCCTCAACTAAGGAAAAGTACAAGGTAAAGGGTTTTCATCTCACTTCTTATTCCCATGAGATACATGCTATATTGCCATTATTTCCTTTGGTGTGGTGTATGTACTACCCATGATTGTATTCTTTGTGTAATATAATTTAATTTATTGGTATTTACATCTTCATTGTATGATACTTCTTTCATGGGGTGTATGCTTCGTAAGTTACCATATCGGTAAGGGAATTTCTGATTTCAACTTCCACTCATTGGGTTTTACGCAAACTTCATTGATTATATTACTCCAAGATTATGTGTGAAATCACTATTTATTTATTTATATAGTAATTTCCACTCTACTTTGTGTGGATATACTTTTTATACACATAATCACTCGATTGATAAATTCTCAAGTCATCAATATGAACTTTATAAGAGTAATCTTAACTCAATTTCCTTTCAATGAGTTAAGCATCCATGTCATTGGTGTTGTTTTTACAAGAATATGTGCGAATGTCCTCTGAATGATTTACACTTAATATCCAATCATATTGAGTGTATTTGTATTTTTCATACATAATTATGTCATTGATTTATCCTTAACCTAAGGATACAGTCTTTATAAGGGATTTCATCTCAATTTACATTCCATTGAGACTTCTTTGTTGTTATGCGCCAATTCACTTTTATATGGTGTACATACTGTACTTTGACATAGTATATCATGAATCCCTTTATTCTTATGATATTATAAATTTTTTATTACCTCAATTATTTATATTCAAGCATCTCTCATTTGGTTGGGAACTCTAACTAAAATATCTTTTTTAAATGTTTTAAAGATTTATTCTTCTAAATCTTTCTCATTAATATCCATGTTTTAAAAATGGTTTTAAGGATTTATTTATATGGACATGAATGTTTTAAAATTAAAATTCCTTTTAAAATTTTCAAAGTGGTATGATAAAATTCGATTCAAAAATATATTTTTAACAACTTCTTGATAAATAGTGAGACTTTTAAATGTTTTCAAGAAAAAGTGATATTTCTCTCAAATAGTTTTACTGATTATTTTCATCTATGTCAATATCCTTAATTATTCTTTATTGAGGTTGATTTATTATAATACAATCTTCCATATTGTATTGAATGAGTTATGTTTGACTGTGTATGTGCTATTTTTATACTGTAGACGCCGGAAAAGTCCGTTGTTCCCAAACGAAGCTCCGGATGCGGAAAGCGAAGTGATATTTGGAGTCAGAGGCACGTTCCGGAGGGCCCGGAGGACTTGCGCGAAATTTTAGAGGTTCGCGCGCAAAGGTGAGCTGCGGCGCGCAATCCTCCCGGGATGCGCGCAATGCGCTGGGCCGGCGCGCTATCTTGCGCGCCCGCGGCCTGCGCGGCGCCCTTTGCACGCCGGGTCCTGATTCCGCGCCCGCGAAGCGAATTGCGCGCCCGAGACCGGATTCCGCGCCCGGGGTTGCCTATAAATATAAGGCGACCCCCGACGTTTTGAAGGTTGCCAGAATCTGAAGCGTCGCTCGTTCGCGCAATCCAACCCCCTCCGCGCGCAATGCCGATCTTCAGGTAACCTCCTTTCTTTCGCGCAATAGAGCCTTGGGGTCCGCCTTCGCGCGCAATCCCCTTGGCTCATTTCCTTTGAATAAATTTCAACCCGAAGGCCTTTGTGCGCAAAAGAAGCCTCTTGCGCGCAATTGCCCCCGGGTGCGCGCAATCCGCCCCGATTGCACGCACCCCCCATTTTCAAAGTGGCCATTCGTTAGAGAATGAGCCGTTGCCCCCGCGCGCTATCCGAAGCCCGGTGCGCGCGATCCCAACCATCCGCGCGCGAAGCGCTGGCACAATTGCGCGCCAGCCCGCCACTTTGCACGCCGACCCGCGGTTTTGCGCGCAAAGCTCCTCTTTTGCGCGCAATCCGCCAGGGTCGCCTCCCTTGACCCCCCGAGGGTACCCGCCTGCGTGGCGCCCGATGATCCTCATCCTGGGTGCCCGAACCGTGCGCTGTCTTCCCGTGCAGCCTTCCAGGCTCGCGCGAAGTGACACGGACCCATCGGCGGCAATATACGTCCAGCATGACGTTAAACTGCATATACGTCCAGCATGACGTTAAACTGCATATACGTCCAGCATGACGTTAAACTGCATATTCGTCCCGCATGACGTTAAACTGCACGTATGTCCCGCATGACGTTAAACTGCACATCCGTCCAACATGACGTTAAACTGTACTACGTCCAAGCTGCACGACGCTAAACTGCCTAGCCCCCATCGTCCGCGCTGCAAGACGTTAAACTGCCAAGTGTTTCGTCCTCAACACACGACGTTAAACTGTACTTCGTCCGGCAAGACGTTAAACCGTCTGCCTCGTCCTCAACACACGACGTTAAACTGTACTTCGTCTGGCAAGACGCTAAACCGTCCGCATCATTCGATCCCGTGCCTCGCACGCAGGGTCTCCCCCGGTTTGGATGTGGCCCCCACCCGCTCGTCTCTGCAGGGATGTCGGGATTGTCCCCCTTTTGGGACGATTTAATGGGAGCGGCTTTTCCCTACGGGGGCAGGGTATTACAAACCCCTAGTTTCTCGTGGGAGGCTGCACATGTGTATCTCCATTGCGCCTCCCCACGGCCGAAGCCAGTAGAGGGTATGACTGGGATCGAGGTGTCCTCTGCTTTTGGTCCAAGTCCCTTCCAACTGAGTTTTGCCACCCGGGCTGCCTCAAGTGCGTAAGTCCCGACAGAATGAACTACGTGGACTTTGATCCCTGTCTTCTATACAGGGTACGTAGGAAGCCTCCCTGAGGTTCAAGCCCGCCACCTGGTCGTCCCGGTCGTATTTACGTCGGTTCGTCCATCAGTGGACCCCTCCAGGGTTCACGCTTGCGTCGATTCACCTATGAATCCGCCCCTGTGGGAGACTGCCCGTGTGTATCTCCACGGTGCCTCCCCACAGCCCCCCTTTTCCATTTCTCCTTTTATCGTCCAGCATGACGTGAAACTGTGATCCACCCGGCCGTTCCATCCCCCTCTGTGCGAGGTGGTTCGGTTCAATCCTCCGCCCGGCGGCCTCGACCTCTTCGTGAGTCGGCTTGCCGACGTCCAGCATGACGTTAAACTGTATACCCGAACTACGTTGACTTTGATCCGTGCTAACGCGCGGTACGTAGGAAGCCCCTCTGGGGTCCAAGCTTTTCACTCCATCATCCATCCTGATCCTTACCCGGGCCGCCACATCCCGGTGGGGTCATGCCACTTCACTCCACTCCACGTTACTTGGGAAGCCGCCCATGTGCTGGCCCCAGCGTCGGAGGTTCCCCGCAAGGGGTTCTGTCATCTGATCCACTTTTCGTGTTGATCGGTCCGATGCCGTCCCCGCTGGACGTTAAACTCGCGGCATACCCCGTGTTAAACATGGGAAGCTGAGGAAAACCTCAGGTGATACAGTTCCCCGCACCCAGTGCGGGATGCCTCAGGCCATCATGCCTTCGAGAAGCCCTATTAGGGACGGAAGACAGACGTGCAGAGCCGCAGTGTTACGACACGCCCCCAGCACCCAGAGCCACCCGGCCTTCTCACCGCAGGTTGCTGCCCCGCCCAGACTCCTTGGAACGTCCGGGCGGAAGCAGCGTAATTAACCGGTGTCCATGAAGATATGGCGCCGGGAACGAGATTCACGAACATTCTTAAGTCTATGAGGGAGACCCGGATTAGGTGACGAGTTCTGAGGAGACGTCCAAGGAAGGAGGAGCCGACATCCCATCATCCCGGTTTCGATCAAGGAGCAGACGCCCCTGAATAAGGGACGGATGCCGCCCGCCCTTGGAAAGCGGGACTGCGGGACCACAAGCCGCGCGCCCATCCCCTCGGGTTGACGGGTGCACGCGCGAACGCGTCCTGGCGGAACAGCGTAACCCGACGCACATTCGCACCGAAACAGAAAAATGGTGAACCCGACGTGAATCTCTTCTCCTCGATACGAAGACCGATGGCTTTCAGAGGTGTTGGAAGACCGGCATGTTGCCCGGCCAAGCATTCAGTCTTACCCGCCAGGGGCTGGGGAAGTGAAATCGGGCACTCCGTCTCGCAACGTCGAGGGCCTAGGTTCCCCCCACGGAAGGCGTCGTGGCGCTAATGGTTGGTTGACGATTCCTTTTTCCTGTCAGTGTTAATGGGTTCTTCTCCCTGCTTTCAGAAATCAGGTCGCCCGATCCAGTGCCCGATCGCCACCCGCCCACTGGCGCAGGGATAGGGGAAACACCGACGCGGCTACTCCGCGCGGTCCTGCCCGTTCCACAGTCGTCCCAGCAGCCGCAATTGTGGGACGACCACGCCCTCTCTCCCCCTCGGAGGTCATCCAGAGAAGGGTGATCAACACCCTGGTGCGGAGATACGAGGAAGAGGGAGTCGTCCCCACTAGGGAAATGGCTCGCCTAGACCTTGAGGAGGCTGCGCCTCGCCACCACCGCCGCCCCCGAGGGCCGCGCAGGGAGGCACCGCTACCTACCTCAACGTCCAATCGCTTCGGGAGTTTATCCCCGGAGCGCTCTGACAGTTCCCTTCCCTATGCGGATGAGGTGGAAGATGCCCGGGATCACCCTATCCGGGATTCGCTCCAGGGATCTACGGTAAGGACTCCCGCCAGGCCACGGCGACACCGCCGCCAGGCCTCTCCAGTCGAAGAGCGGGCTCTCCACCTGCCCGCGCCGCTCATCCCGACTCGTCTGTCTCGACGCCAACGTCGGGCACGAGCGGAAGAGGATGCCCACCTTGGGGCTCTAGCAACAGCGGCCGCATTGGCCCGAGCCACTGCTGGCTCCAGTCGCCAGGCCTCTGTGCATCCTGAGCAGGGGAACTCCTATGCCCGACCTGGATCGAGGCCCCGACCGCCCCGAAGGCAGGTTGGGTCGACTCTCTCGGTTGCTGGCACTGGCAGTAGCCACCGCGGACCATCTCGCGGTAGCGCTATTCACCGGCAGGGTCTACTCTGCGTGGCCGATCCAGGAGGCATGGGTCATCCCACCTTCCAATCCCTGCCCGGAGGCCTGCCCGGAATCATCTCTCCCCGCGTCCCCTTTGATATCTGTCCCGGTGCCCCTCGCACCTTGGTTCCCAGTCCTCTTGGCCCCAGCACCAGTGCGGCCGGAGGACGCCAGGACAGAGATCAGCCCTGCCCCGAAGAACCACCCAGGGGCAGGAAGGCAAGGCGTCGACGCCGAGGGAAGAATGTTACGGAATTCCGGACAGAGATCCGACCGGTTTGCTTCTCTGACTCAGAGGCGGAGTACGATTCAGCGACAGAGCCCCTTCCCCAATCCCGCCAGTCAAGGGCAGGGGTAGGAATGCGGCGCGTCAGCCTCTTGCTCCCTGAGAGCGAGATCGATGTGATCCCCGCTTCTCTCCGAAGGTATATCCGGAGTAACGAGGGCCTGGTAGACCCCCAAGGATCATACTTGCGGTTGGTACCGGCCCCTCCGGAAGTGCCTTCCGTCTCGATCGGAGAAGCCGGAGACTTTTTCTGGGGACCGACGGTCGAACCACGATCTGGTGCGCCCTCGGCGAGCACCGATGCTACGGCAGGATGTTCGCTCGCTGGCCCGTCCTATCGTGATGTGGTAGCCAGGGCACCGCCACCCTCAGAGGGCGGCTCGGGATATGGAGGCCAATCGGCCTGCTCGCCGTATTCACCGCCGGCCAGCCCGTCAGCCCGGCGGCCCGCCTCGGCACCACTACCAGTTTCCCGTCCGTTCCCAGCCATTGAAGAGGACCAAGGAGATCTGGGTCCCGAGTTTGAGTCATGGGGCTTCTGGACCGTCCTTGCAGAGGGCCACTTCCCTGAGAAGTTTTGGCCAGTCGCAGGACCGGGCTTTGATGCACCCGAATCGCTCACCCCGGATGAGTTCGAATGCTTCCGCCGAACTCTCCGGGAGACTCGCTCCTGTCTTCACCGCCTACAAATGCCATACCCCGGGAGTCAAGCGCACCTGGAGGATATTGGTGAGCAGTGCCGTCAAATTGACCTGGCCATGCTCCCCGCGGTTCGGCACCCCGGGTCATTTGGGCACCACGAGGCCCTCCAACAACGATGCGTTGAGTGTTTTCAAGTACTCCGCAAAGTTATCGAGGAAGCCACTCCCCACGTGTATATCCGTGGATGGGGGCAGTACGCTGCCCTACGCTTCAGTGTGATCCGCCGACAGCCCGATTCGCTGGGTGGCCCTGAGGGTATATCCCCAGGGACAGGAACGGTCAATATGGCTGACCTGTCGGGAGAGGGGAACGACTTGGAACTTCTCGACGGGGGCTTCCCCCCCGAAGACAAGCCGTCGTCAGATCCATCGGTGAGAGTTACTCGTCATCAGAGAAACCTCCTGGGGCTCCCCGCACCCACTGAAGCACTGACGTTGAGCCGAAACGTCAGCAAAGGAAAAGAGCACAGCGAGGCTATAAGGCCCGCCGACCCATCTGCCTCCATGCAGAGGGCAGAGGAGGATCCCGAGAAGGCTACGCTACGTCAGCAGCTCGCCGAACAGAAGAAGCTGGTTGACCAGCTCCTCGCCGAGCGCGCTGCAGAACGGCGGCCTGACTACGGTGATCCCAGGCCAGGACAACAGGGACCGGAACAACCGCACCTCGATGAGACTCTCCCGGGAAACCGTGATTACGCCGTGTTCGCCGACAGGAGAGAGGCCATTGCCTACGGCAAGAGGGCGCGGTATGTTTCACCACACCCTCCCGAGCGGCGTGACTACCTGAGAGATCCCGCTCGGATTCCTCCCGCTGCCCCAAGGGCCGCTCCGCCCGCCATCCCACGAGCTGCCGAGTTCGACGACCCGGTCGACGACCCGATTGAAGGGCCATGCAATGCGCTCGTGGTTAGAGATCCTCGCCAGTACTGGAACCCATGTCCGGACGATCCGATGGCGGAACTCATTGCCCGCTTGGAAGCCTTGGAGACTCGGCAGGTGGCGATCCCACCGGACGGCAAGCCCTACCCAGCATGGGTTGATGACATGTCGGCGCCTCCGGGATTCGGGAATCCCACTTTCGCCCCCTTCAACGGAACTGGAGATCCGCCACAGCATTTAGCCCACTTCAACTCGAGGTGCGGGCCTATGTTGGGGACTCCGGCGCAGCAGGAGGCCGCTAAGCTTCGCTGCTTTGTTCAGACACTGGAAGGGCCAGCATTTGTCTGGTACAGCCAGCTCCCCGTCGGGTCGGTAACCAGCTGGGAGGACCTCCGTAGACAGTTCCTCTACCAGTTCAGTTCCACGACCCGGAAGACAAGTATCGCAGACCTCTTCAAGTGCAAGCAGAGGCCTGATGAGCGAGTCGCGGACTTCGTCGCCCGATGGAAGGGTCTCACGTATTCCCTTGACATGCCATTGACTCAGGAGCAGTTGCTGACAATGTGCGTCGGGAACGTCAAGACCGATCTGGTCCCTTCCCTGATCACTCAGAATTACCCCGGAGGGTTCAGGGACTTCTCAGACAAAGCTCAACGTCTTGAGGAAGCCCTGCAACAGGCCAGCCAGGCACACCCGCTGCCCCCTATGATTCCTTCAAGGAGAGTCAGTAGGGCTGAGCCCGCTGCTGTTGCCCAGATAGAGGCCCCTAGGCCGTTGGAGCTGCTGCCGGTGAGGCCAGCTCCACAGCCTCACAGGAATCCGCCTCCACGGGCTCAGTTCCCGGCCCAGCAGCGGCAGCCCCAGAACCGGCCGGCCCCTCCGCGTAATGTACCGCCGCAACCCAGGCGAGATAATCAGGGTCCACCTCCTCGGCCGGCCCCTCCAGCCCCTCGTCAAGACCACGCTCCCAGGGGCCCGCGACACCTGACTTACTCATTTCATGAGGATCAGGTCCCCGGTTACTTCCGGAGCGCCCTGGAGCAGAGGATTGTGCGACTGCCTGAGTGTTGGAAGCCAGAGGAGGCACATCTTACGAATAACCCCCGCTACTGCCCCTACCATCGAGCCTTGGGGCACACCATCCAGCGGTGCTATGTGTTTAAGGACTGGCTCCAAGACCAGATTAACAACAATGTAATCAGGTTGGGCCCAGCTCCGGCACAAGTGGCGGGCGTATTCGTGGGATCAGATGACGATAGTGGCAACGAGGACGAATGGCAGCTGGTCTCCAACCGCGGACCCCAGAAGTACAATAACTGGATGGCTCGCAAGACGACCATTCGCGCCCATGGAATCATCCGTGCGCGCTTGAATCAGCCTGAGCCCCCAGAACCTGCGGGTGCTGCTTCGGCATCGTCGTCCCAGTCTGCCTCCTCCAAGAGGAGCAAACAGCGGCAGCGCAAGAAAGAAGAGTGCGCCCCGCCAGTTCCGCCACTATCCCGTACTCTCGGCGATTTCATGCCCCCGGAGATGGGGGTCCCTCCTCGGATCCGCCCGGTGATGGATGATTCGTCCGATGACGGTATTGGGTACGCTTCGGTTAACACCGTCGAGCTGGTAAATCCCTTTTCAGTTCCCGACGTTGAAGAACACCAGGTGGACCTCCCTAGTGTCCCCGGTCGTCGCCACCGTCGGAAGAACCGCAGCAACAGGAGTCGTCGGGGCACAGCCGTTGGTACCTCCAGCCAGGCCGTGCACGCCACTGAGACTAGGCAGCAGGCTCAAAATCGAGCTCAGCGTGCGCAGGCCCCCCATTCGGGGATGACGGATTCGCCTCCGCCGCTGTTTGTGGTGTGGGACCAGGCAGAACCGCCTCAGCCGCGTCGCGACCAGCTCCGCCCTGCCACGAGTCCATCCCGGCCTCCTGACTCCAGTACGGTGACCATTTCCCGGACTGCAACCAGTGAACAGCGAGATGCGCCAAGCACCAGTCGGCCGCCGATCCAACCGGCAAGGCCCGTCATGCCACCAACCGCAGAGCAACCTCCTGCAACCAGGGGCTCACGCTTGGCCAAAAAGTATGATGTCCTGAAGCACTTGGCCGACATCCCAGCAAGGCTCTCCATCCTTGAGGCTCTGCGCATGTCATCTGAGATGCGCGAGGCACGCACTGAAGCCCTGAAAAGCCCCCTCCAGTTTGAGACAGAGGTTGCGGCTGCAGAGGCCTTTCACGCCGAAACGATCGAGGACGCCGAATGTCAGGCAGTTATCTCGTTCTCTGGTATGGATGAGGACCCTCCTATACAGGGACACATTCGTCCGCTGTATGTCACTGGCCAGTTCAATGGCCTTGAAGTCCGGCGTTGTCTCGTCGACACGGGGTCCGGGATTAACCTGATTCCAACTCGGACGCTCCGGAGATTGGGGTTGTCTGAGGATGACTTGATTCCCTCCGACCTCAGGATCCAGGGGTACGACCGCACCGAGCAAACCCCGGTCGGCAAGATACGTTTGAAGACCCAGTTCGGTGACTTGGTTGCCAACACCGAATTCATGGTAGTCTCTCAGGACACTGCGTATAACGCATTGATGGGCAGGCCATGGCTTCACCTTCACGCGGCGGTTCCCTCGTCATACCACCAATGCCTCAAATACTCCCTTAATGGTCGAGTAGGCGTGCTTCAAGGAGATGCCTCTCCTTTTGCCTCATGTGAAGCCCGCTATCTAGACGCGGACTATTACAAGAGCAAGGATAAGCAGATCCTGGCAGGTGAGGTTGAGCCTGTCGCTGTTGCGAGCGATCCCTGGGCAAGTCTGGATGACGCTTACGTCCTCCCGATTCACCGGTTGGACGTCGCCATGGTCTTGACGGTCCGCGAGTCTCCTGATGAGATGGCCGCGACCGCCCGCGCCAGCACCAGTGGCCCAGCAGGATCTGGTAGCCCCAATGCAGTTTCCAACGCAGTCTCTCCCGTGGACGATCCCTCCCCGAGCGGAGAGGATATGGAAGACGCACCCCCAGCCTTTGAGGAGGGCGTCCCCGCCACGGTCGATGAGTTAATACAGGTGAACCTTGGAACCGAGGCCGACCCAAGACCCACATTGGTTAGTGCCGTCATGCCCTCTGAGGAGCGGCAGCAGTACGTGGACTTTCTCAGGCAGCATCGTGATGTGTTCGCTTGGGGCTATGACGAGATGCCGGGGCTAGATCCTCAGGTAGTCGTCCACCGCCTTGGTCTCCCGGCGAACCATCGCGGGTTCAAGCAGCCTCCCAGGAAGATGCACCCATCCCACGGTGCCATGGTTGAGGCCGAAGTTGACAAGCTTATCAAAGCCAACTTCGTGAGGTAAGTTCAGTACCCCAAATGGCTGGCCAACATTGTGCCGGTCAGGAAGAAGAACGGGCAGATTAGAGTCTGCATCGACTTCCGCGATCTCAACCGCCACTGTCCGAAGGATGATTTTCCCCTTCCAGTGACAGAGCTGTTGATTGATGCCACGGCAGGGTTCCAAGCCCTCTCCTTCATGGATGGATACTCCGGATACAACCAAATTCGGATGGCCCCTGAGGATGAGGAGTTCACTGCCTTCAGGGCCCCCCAAGGTACCTTTTGCTACCGGGTCATGCCCTTCGGCCTGAAGAATGCAGGTGCCACCTATCAACGGGCGATGCACCGCATATTCAAGCCAATCCTCGGCACGCTAGTGGAATGCTACGTCGACGACTTGGTTGTCAAATCGCGCCAGCGTCGGGACCATCTCAAAGATCTTGAGAAAGTGTTCAGCTTCCTCCGGTCTCGCTGCCTGAAGATGAACCCGTTGAAGTGTGCCTTTGGGGTCACCTCCGGAAAGTTCCTTGGATTTGTGGTAAGATACCGGGGTATTGAGATCGACCCAGAGAAAATCAGGGCGATTAGCCAGATGCCTCCCCCGGGTACCGTCCGGGAACTGCAAGGGTTCTAAGGCCACTTAGCCTATATACGCCGATTCATCGCGAATCTGGCCGGCAAGTGTAATCCCTTTTCTCGGCTTATGAAGAAAGGTGCCACCTATGTATGGGATAAAGAGTGTCAGACCGCTTTCGAGGAAATCAAGCAGTACCTGCTTCAACCTCCGGTCCTGATGCCGCCCGTATCCGGAAAGCCGCTGGTCCTTTATGTGACCGCCCTGGAACGGTCCCTGGGTGCCCTTCTCGCCCAGAAGAACAACGAGGGAACAGAGAATAGCCTCTATTACCTCAGCCGCATGCTCCTCGATGCGGAAGTTAGGTATTCCCCCATCGAGAAGAGCTGCCTGGCGCTCGTATTTGCCGTACAGAAATTACGGCACTACTTGCAGCACCATGAGGTACAGTTGGTTTCTCGGGTAGACCCGTTGAAATATATCCTGAGCCGGCCTATGTTGACTGGCCGCCTAGCGCGGTGGGCTGTGATTCTCCAGCAGTTCGACATCAGGTATGTGTCTCAGAAGGCCATCAAAGGGCAAGCGTTGGCAGACTTTCTGGCCGCTCACCCGACCTCCGCGGATCAGCCGCTGGATCTAGGCTTTCCTGATGAGACCATTCTCTCGGTTGATCGAGCCGATCCATGCTGGCAGATGCACTTTGACGGTGCCTCCCGGAGCCCCACCGGTAGAAGACTTGATAATCCTAAGCTCAACAGAGTGGGCTTGGGCATCGTCTTCATTACCCCGGAGCGAGCCGTGCTGCCATACTCTTTCCTGTTGTCAGAGGGCTGTACCAACAATGAGGCGGAATACCATGCCCTCATCACCGGCCTCGAGTTGGCTCTCGAGATCGACGTGCCCCGTCTGTGCGTGAAAGGGGACTCCGAGCTGGTCGTTAAGCAGATCAATGGCGACTACGTTGTCAGGAAGCCGGAACTTGTGCCATTGTTGGAGTGCACCCTCCTTCTGATGGCCTGGTTCCCTTCTCGGCCGGAAATTGTCCATGTTCCCCGGTCGCAGAACGGTCGAGCAGATGCTTTGGCCAGCCTTGCTGCGTCACTTGCGGAACCTGAACAGGACAACCTGATCGTCCGCGTGACGCGCTGCAGGCTCATCGCTCCCGTTATCCCGGAAGAAGATCGCGGCCCGTTGGTAAGTAATCTCACCACGGTTGCCCCTCTGCCCGGAGCCCCGAGTACCCCAGACATGACAGTCGGATCAGCCCCTGATTGGAGGACGCCTTTGGTTGAGTACCTCCAACATGGAATTCTTCCATCGGATCGGGCCGAGCGCGAGCGAGTTCGACGCCGCGCATCGCAGTTCGTCCTCCAGAGCAGTCCCGGCCTGGAGCAGATCCTCTACAAACGCGGGTTTGATGGTGTTCTCCTCCGTTGCCTTCAGGGAGTTGAGATCCCACGAGTCATGCAAGAGGTTCATGCTGGTTCGTGTGGCGCCCACCAGACTGGGCCGAAGCTGTCCCACCAGATTCGGAGGTTGGGATACTTCTGGCCCTCTATGATCCATGACTGCATCGAGTATGCCAGGAGGTGCCATGCGTGCCAGGTTCATGCGAACTTTGTGCATCGGCCGCCGGAGCCTCTCCATACCACGAGGTATTCCTGGCCCTTTGCAGTCTGGGGACTGGACGTTGTGGGACCTTACCCGCCGGCGACAGCTCGCCAGTGCCGGTTCATTCTGACCGCCACGGACTTCTTCTCCAAATGGGCAGAAGCGATTCCGCTCAGAGAGGTCAAATCATGTTCGATCGCTGACTTCGTGACCTCCAACATCATCTATCGATTTGGAGTGCCTCACGCTATCCTCACGGATAACGGAACCAATTTCCGAGCAGCCGAGTTGAAGAAGTTGTACGCCAAGTATAACATTCGCTCGAACCATACATCTCGCTATCATGCGCAGGCGAATGGACAGATCGAGGCGTTTAACAAAACCCTCTCTAACATTCTGCAAAAGATGGTTGGTCAGAACAAGAAGAGTTGGTCGGACAAGCTCCCCAACGCCCTCTGGGCTTATCGGACGACGACTCGCAATTCCACCCAGATGACCCCTTATTCCCTGGTGTATGGAGCTGAGGCCGTCCTGCCCATCGAGATCCAGTTGCCATCCTTGCGCACTGCGGTCTACGACCAGCAAGCGCCGGACAGAGTCGCTGAAGCCCGTCTAGTCGAGTTGGAAGCACTGGATGAGAATAGACTTCGCGCTTTGCACAACTTGGAGAGGCATCAAAGCAGAATGGCTCGAGCTTTCAATAAGAAGGTTCGCCTCCGCTCCTTCCTGCAGGGTGATCTAGTGCTAGCCCTAAGAGCGCCAATGATCCCCGGCAGGAAGCCGCCCAAGTTGGAGCCCAAGTGGGAGGGACCTTTTGTTGTCCAGAAGGTCTATCCCAATGGAGCGTACTCCCTAGCGACTATGGATGGTGAGCGTGTCACTCCTCCCACCAACGCTAGGTTCCTCAAGCAGTACTTTGTCTGAGTGTGCTCACGTCCTGCACGACGTTAAACTGCATTCGTCCAGGCTACAAGACGTTAAACTGTTTAGCATTCGTCCGCGCTGCAAGACGTTAAACTGCCAAGTGCTTCGTCCTGCATGACGCTAAACTGCACTACGTCCGAGCTACAAGACGTTAAACTGTTCAGCATTCGTCCTGCATGACGTAAAACTGCCCCTCAAGAACTACGTGCGGCTTGATTCCCATCCTTATGGGATACGTAGGACCGCCTGAACCTTCATGTTTCAGGCCCAGCCCCATCTTTTGGGAATTTCCATCCCATCTCGGGCCCTTGGCCCAGTTGCCCCCGGGTGTGCGGCGTATGGTGTGAGCGCGGGGCTATGCCCTCATTCACGTCGGTTTGCTCGTCACGCTGTACGCCCCCCCACGTTTGGGGATGCCTTCTGCTCCCCCCTTCCTTTTTTCTCTCTCATCGTCCTGCATGACGTTAAACTGCCTCTCAAGAACTACGTATGGCTTGATTCCCATCCTTATGGGATACGTAGGACCGCCTGGACGCTTATGTTTCAGGTCCAGCCCCGTCTCTTGGTTGATCACGGGGATCTGCCCCCCTTCGGTTGCTCTCAGGGTAAGTCCTCCGACCCTTTCCGGAGATCTGGTAACATGTTTTGGGTACTTCGGTCTATGACTCGTAGTGTCAGATTCAATCCCGACAAGCCCTGTGTTGCTTGTCGGTTCTTGCGCTTCCTCTTGTTTGAGCCTTCACTCAAAGGGATCCTCGTTAGCGGTTTGGGTACGATGCCTCAGTGCTCTCCCACCGCTCCGGGTCGATTTACCGGCGGGTCTTGGGCCGCAAATCGATATGAATCCTGCGATTGAGCGGTTGATGCTCGTTTGCTTGCCCCGTCTTAGGCTGACGCGATCGGATGTTGTGTTGCGAATGCGTCAGCAACATCCTTGATCGCCATGTCGGCTCTTTCAGGCTCTGAACATTGGTTGCGCAGTCCTCATCACACTCCGCCTTTGTGCGTTGTAGTGGAATCTCGACACTCTCTTCATACTGACCTCCAGTACACCTCTACACGTTAGGCAGACCAACCAGGGTAATGATGTCGTTCGAGGCTCCCATGATCTGAGCACCAAGGATATATGCGGATATCCTCCCTAAGGGCCATGCGTAGCTGGACCCTCGTCCCCATAAGGAGGAGGGAGTCGCCCGAACAATTGCGTTCTGGGCCCAGTATATCTGGAGGCTAGCATCTCTGCCCCTCGGGTGATGGACATACGCAGACCCCTATCCCAAGACTCTTCTCCTGGAATCGTGCGTGACCGCAGGGCTGGGTATGTTCCCACCTCCGCCGTGTCCGCCGTACCGCGATAAGCGGGTTCCTCCATGGTCCGAACCACACGACCTTAAACTGTGTTTTCTGGTCCTACCACACGACCGTAAACTGTGATCGTCTTGGCCGCCCGACGAGAAACGGCACTGCATCGTGATGTCCTCCTCAGGGGACACTCATGTTGGGCGCTGGTTAATGACCACGCCATTCATCAATGCCTTCCATGGCTTGATTATTGTGGCGACGCCAGAGATTTCTCAATCGCAGGCATGTCGCCGCACAAAGAAAAACCATTCATCTTTAAGGACAAACAAGAAATATCAAATGCCGCTCCTTCTGTGTGCGAGGGTCAGACCCGCACTCTTCCCCGCGCTGGTGCCCGATTGTGTTGCGCCGCGCTTCAAGAACTACGTGCGGCTTGATTCCCATCCTTATGGGATACGTAGGAACGCCCGGATGTTTGAAACTTCGGGTCCAGCCCCCCACCTCTTAGAGATTCCCCCTTCTCTGGGGAATCCGCCGCCTTCAGGTCACCCTCAAGGCGTGTTCCCCGACCCCTTGCCGTGGTCCACCGGTGTCAAGAGTACTCTGGTTTATTTCCAGGAGTGTCAGGTTCAGCTTGGTCAGGTTCCTTCCACTTTTCAGGCTTCGTGTTCCCTTTCATTCGGACCCATCGTCTACGCCCTGGGTGGAGCCCCCGTGAACGGTTCGGACACAATGCCTCAGTGCTCTCCCACCGACTCGGGCCGGTACCCCCAATGGCCTCGGGCAGCAAATCGATATGAATCCTGCGATTAAGCGGTCGATGCTCGTTTGCTGCCTCATTCCACCAACGGTTAGTGCGATATTGATGCTGCTTTTCCGCCACGGTCGGCAGTACTCCCATATCGTTACGCCGGTGCCCCCAGTCCTTGAGTGAATGGCCGCATGATTCACATTTTCCACCTCCCATTCTGACCAGGCGAAACCTAGACGCTCTTGACACTATCCCTCAGTGCATCTTCGCATATCCAGGGGATAGGACCACGATGTGGCATACTTTGAGCCCCTATGGTCCGAGCTCTAAGACCTTAAACTAAGATCTCTCTTTATGGTCCGAGCTCTAAGACTTTAAACTAAGATCTCTCCTTATGGTCCGAGCTCTAAGACTTTAAACTAAGATCTCTCCTTATGGTCCGAGCTCTAAGACCTTAAACTAAGATCTCTCCTTATGGTCCGAGCTCTAAGACCTTAAACTAAGATCTCCCCTTATGGTCCGAGCTCTAAGACCTTAAACTAAGATCTCCCCTATGGTCCGAGCTCTAAGACCTTAAACTAAGATCTAGCCCCATGGTCCGAGCTCTAAGACCTTAAACTAAGATCCACCCTTATGGTCCGAGCTCTAAGACCTTAAACTAAGATCTAGCCCTTATGGTCCGAGCTCTAAGACCTTAAACTAAGATCTAGCCCTTATGGTCCGAGCTCTAAGACCTTAAACTAAGATCTACCCCTATGGTCCGAGCTCTATGACCCTAAACTAAGATCTCCCCAAATGGGGTCCTACGTCCTGCATGACGTTAAACTGCACTCTCAGAACTACGTGTGGCTTGATCTCCAGCCTGATGGAGTACGTAGGAACGCCCGGGCATTCCGACTCGGGTCCAGCCTCAGGGATCGTTAAGTCCCGCCCCTCCTCGTCGTCGGCCGTCTGGCCTGGCTTCTGGTAGAGTGGTGCAGTTGTGATATTCTCCCCGATTCAGCTCGGGATGCCCCATCACAAGGATGGGAAGCGACGGTTTCCTCGTCAGAGAGGTGCTGTCTGAGGATTGAGGTGATTCACAGCCAGATTAGTGCGTCCGCCTAATACGCTTTCTCCACGGTGGCGCAATTTTGAGAGTGTTGGATTCTGTCCGAACAAACCGTCACTTCGCCCCACGCTTCGCATGCCCTGTTGATCTGGATTTTCCACCCTTGTGTCTGAAGGAACCCCAAAGCGGTATTCATGATGACATGTGGTCCGCCTCCTGCAATATGAATGATGACCTTTTTCGGTCCGTCTATTGCAGTTGTTATGGTCGATCCACTGTCCGCCTACCGTCTTGGGCATTTCCTGGAAGGCCGACCGTTGTGGGTGTCTGGATTCGGGACACGCGATTCACCCTTTCTCATTTCCCTATGTTCGGATAAAATCTCAACGCCCCTAGCGTTGTCCCGCTCGTGTGTTGGAACAAGTTGGGGGGATGATACATTGATTAGGCTTGAGGTCTCCTTTCCTAGGAATGACCTCCCTCTTTTCTCCAGAAACCCGGGCCCAATTATGGATGCCTGATGCTTGGTTAACACTCCCGCAAGACAACGAATTGTGGTTGAGCATGCTGAACCAAAAGATGCAGATAAATATATTGATTCATACAGATGGATCAAAGTAGCGGAAGCAAATGTTTTGGGAATGGCAAAACAAAGCCTTTAGGGATTAGCGTGCTGAATGAGTCTTTTTAATGCCGCTACCCTTTGGCTGGTGGCCTCCAGGGCTGCTTCTCGCTCTCTGCGTGCCCTCTCTTCGTCGGCGGTCGCAGCGCGCAGTTCGTCGATTCTGGCCTGTGCACGCTCCCGCTCGACCTGAATTGTGACCATCTGTTGGCCCGCCTCCGTCAGCTGTACCTGAGCGTCAACCAGCTGGGCTGCTAGTTGCTCCACAAGCTCGGTACACGTTGCGACGAAGGCCTCCTTCTCTGCCGCCTGCCCTTCGAGGCGCCGGACTTCCTGCTCCGCCGCAAGGAGCGCCCGCGTGCTCTCCGACATGTCCCGACTTTGTGTGACGTCGGCACGCCGGCAGCTCTCGCGCATCTTTTCGGCCATGAAATCACGGACCGTTAGATGGAGGCGTTGAGCATCAGCTCCCCCGGCGCACAGAAAGCGCAGCCAGGTTTGAAGTGATCCCATGCGCCCCAGCCACTCCGACGGGTCTCGCTTGAGGAAGCGCTGGATGCACTTCCACCCCCTACGGCGCGTTATCCGGCTCTCCTCGACCGCCTCCGTGTCCGAGTCGTCCATCTCCTCGGGATCGGCAGGCCGGTAGGCAGGGAAGGCAGCCAGCAGGTCTGCTGCAGGGTCCGCCCCTGGGAGGTCCTCACGAGGGATAGGTTCCCCAACATCCGGGCGACCTTCTTCTCTCTCCCCAGTGGCGCTGACACCCTCGTCAGCCCCCAACCTCTCTCCGATGGCAGCACCGCCGACGTCCGCAGCCCCTTGATCAGCAGTTGGTGGGGCCGGCTCGGTTTGGGAAGTCTGTTCCGGAGCAGGCGGCATGTCCACCACCGGTCCACTCGTGGATGGCCCGGGTTCGGCAACCCGATGAGCCTCCAGTGTTGAGATCACTGCGCAGGACATGCCATGGTAAGTCACGGATCGTCAACGGCAAGCACCAGCAGTAAAGTAGGGAGACTTACGGGAGTTCGGAGCGTCATCTTCCGCTATCCCGGTCGCCGCAGGAACAGTTGCAGCAGGGGACCCCTTAGCGCTTGTCAGTTCGATAATGGGTGCCTGGCCCCCGCCTTGTCCTGCTGGCGCATCTCCTACTCCTGTTGAGAACGCCTGACCGACATCCGTGTGCTCCTGAGAAGGATGGAGAAACGGGTTAGAAGCTGCATAAGAGAATGGATGAAGCAAGTTGAGTAGGGATAGAAGCGGACCTCGAGGAGCTCAGTGACATCAACGTTGTCAGAGCCGGCCACCTCGCCGCTCTCCCGTGGGCTCCCCCGATGGGACCTTCCCTCGGAGCCTTCATCCTCCCCCGTCTCCTCCTCCTCGGAGTCGTTACTGTCATCTTCTTCCGGCGGCATCTGTTCCGGAGCGGGCTCGAGGCCGAGCATCACCTTCACCAGAAGGGATGGCTCCGCGCGCTGACCACGTTGGCGCGCGTACTCGTCCATGGCCGTCAGATACGCATACTTCCGGTTGAAGTCTACTCTGTCGGCAATCTGGAGGCGCCCGACCTCTGGCAGATAGATTCCTTCTCTGAGTATCTTTCGCCAGATGGCGTCGGTCCCCAGTGACTGCCGCAGAGTCATCCAAGCCGACCACAGCGCCGGGAAGACCGCATCATGGGAAGGTTCGAGCAGACGTCTCACCTGCTTCCCGGGCCGCTCGTCGACCACCGCACGTGCCCCCTCTCTGGGCGCTGAGGTTGTGGCGGCAGCTCGCGATGTGCCCGCCGCCGAAGTCCCAGCCCGCGCCGGCTCCGCTGTTTGGCGCGCCTCCGTTCTCCCCCGTGTGGCGGCGCCTTGCCTCCTTCCTTGACGCCCGGTCTCCGCACAGGTAACCTCGAGCCGCCGAACTAGCTTCCGCAAAAGCCCCTCGGGGTACGCGATGGCCCAGTGTTCGGCGTACTCGGTTGCCAAGCCTGCGTCAACTCCGGTAGGAGGGAGAGTGATGACGTCGCCAGAGCCGAAAGCGGCAAACATCAGCCACATCTGGCGAAGGACGCCAGGGTTCGTCTCCTCCCGGACAGCAGTGAATACCCTCTTCGGCATCCGTTGAAGGCACCCGAACTGCCTGGCGAACCGGGTCGGCACGTAAGGCTCGCAGATCACCTTCCCGTCGATCCGAGCCACGAGCACCCCGCCCCGCATGTTCAGGAAGTATTCATGCTGCTCCAGCGGACCCTGCCCATTGTCGATCATCTGGCCGACGGGAGTGGGGAACGGGCTGAAGTTGAAATTGGCATGATTGCCAATCCGGATCCGCACGCCCTCCTCACTTGGGGTCATCGGAGCGACCCCCGCGATGTTCAGCAGGGAGGGTCGCAGGCCGTTGCCCGAAGGAATGATGGCGTTCGGAAACGTGTATCCACCGAGGTGAGCAGCCACCCAGCCGTGGAAGAACTGAAAGGGCCCACAGATCCTTCGTGGCGACCCCCCTCGTGAGATGCGTCCCAGGATGGCATACAGCCTCGCCAACACTGGGACCCCGAGGTTGTATCTCTTGTTGGCGGCCATAGCGCCCGCCATCGCCAGTGTCGCCGGGCGAACGCCCATTCTCGCGTCCCGCACTGGCAGGAGCCACCCACTCAGAAAGGCGGCCAGGAACGCCGCGTACCGGACATTTGGGTCCCGGGCCTCGATGACGCGGTACCCCCATGAGCGGTAGTCACCCGTCTCCAGGACCCGCCAGTACGACCCGTTCCGGCTCCTCTGAGCTGCGGTCGGGCACCGCTTCCCCCTGCCTGGCATCTTGACCGCCGGGTCATGCTCCAAGAACTGGCCGAACCACTCCTTGTAGGCTATGTCCTTCTGGAAGTCTTTGATCCCGAGCCGCTGCGTAGCCAGGTCAAGCAGATGCCAGGTCAGGATGGGAGTCCGTGACCTGTCCTCCCCGGTGTTCTTCGGTGGCAGGAACTCATCGTATTGGTAGCCCTCCAGCGGGATACCTCCGATGCAGTGGATGTCCCAGAGACCGATGCCGACCTCCCCATGGTGAAGATGGAAGGTGTTGGTATCCGGAGACCATCGGGTGAACAGCTCCGGCCCGAGCTCGGACTGCTGGTAGAAGTGGAACTGCGACGTCCACACCGCCTCGAACAGGCCGATGTACCGCAGCTCCTCTGCGAAGTGATCGCAAGTGTGGCGTACCCAGAACGCCCAGGCCCACTCACTGGTGAAGTTGCCCCCAGACCGCAAGTCCCAGTCCTTCAGCCAGCCCTTGGTGTCGTCCGTGACGCTCTGGCGATATATGCTCGAGTAGAGGGCTGGAGAATTCTCCGCAGTAGGCTCACCCCCATCAATAGTTCGCGTCCTCGGGTTCAGGACATAGACATCCAAGTGTCTGGTCTCCCTGGCAGGATGCCCATTGTTGGTGATGTTATAGCGGAGAAGCTCGTCCTGTCGGGTCACCCAGGTCCGCGGCGCATCAATCTCGAACCCTGGCACCGGAACCTCATCTAGGATGCCGAAGTTCCAGAGCGGCAGGTTGTCCGACAGGGGATATGTCTTCTGGGCCGGCGTCAGTAAGTCGAACAAGGATTGATTGTTGGAAACAATCTCCTTGGCTCCGTAAACCTCCTCGTTCGTCGCCATCTCAGCCCTGCGAGTGGCGGCATCCCCCTCATTTCCTCTGTGCGCGGCCATCTCAGAAGTTTCGGGAGTCGTGCGGGTTAAGGAATGAAGCGTGCGGGATCGGACGAGGCTGGTAGAGAAGTTTGAAGGCTGGCGCGCAATCCAAGTGGACGGCGCGCAATTGGGAAGACTGTCGCGCAAAGTTCCGGGTTTTCGCGCAAAAACAGGCGAAATCCGGATGGTTTTGCGCGCCGATCGGGCGAATTTCGCGACCGGAAGAGGCAATTTCGCGCACGAGAGCTTTGGAGCTTATCGCGCGGAAGGCCAGAGTACGGAACGCGGGACCCAGCGCCCCTATTTATAGGCAAGGCCGGGGTCCGCGCTGCGCGGAAAGCGCTTTGCGCGACCGCAGCGGCGAATTTCGCGCCCGGCGCCCCTCTTTGCGCGCCTAAGTCCCGCGCAGCCCAGGATTTCGGCATTCCGGCGTCTCCCTCAGAACCCGATCGTTGCGCCTTCTCGCCGATCAGATTCCGAGGGGGGGCTTTTGTAGACGCCGGAAAAGTCCGTTGTTCCCAAACGAAGCTCCGGATGCGGAAAGCGAAGTGATATTTGGAGTCAGAGGCACGTTCCGGAGGGCCCGGAGGACTTGCGCGAAATTTCAGAGGTTCGCACGCAAAGGTGAGCTGCGGCGCGCAATCCTCCCGGGATGCGCGCAATGCGCTGGGCCGGCGCGCTATCTTGCGCGCCCGCGGCCTGCGCGGCGCCCTTTGCGCGCCGGGTCCTGATTCCACGCCCGCGAAGCGAATTGCGCGCCCGAGACCGGATTCCGCGCCCGGGGTTGCCTATAAATATAAGGCGACCCCCGACGTTTTGAAGGTTGCCAGAATCCGAAGCGTCGCTCGTTCGCGCAATCCAACCCCCTCCGCGCGCAATGCCGATCTTCAGGTAACCTCCTTTCTTTCGCGCAATAGAGCCTTGGGGTCCGCCTTCGCGCGCAATCCCCTTGGCTCATTTCCTTTGAATAAATTTCAACCCGAAGGCCTTTGCGCGCAAAAGAAGCCTCTTGCGCGCAATTGCCCCCGGGTGCGCGCAATCCGCCCCGATTGCGCGCACCCCCCATTTTCAAAGTGGCAATTCGTTAGAGAATGAGCCGTTGCCCCCGCGCGCTATCCGAAGCCCGGTGCGCGCAATCCCAACCATCCGCGCGCGAAGCGCTGGCACAATTGCGCGCCAGCCCGCCACTTTGCGCGCCGACCCGCGGTTTTGCGCGCAAAGCTCCTCTTTTGCGCGCAATCCGCCAGGGTCGCCTCCCTTGACCCCCCGAGGGTACCCGCCTGCGTGGCGCCCGATGATCCTCATCCTGGGTGCCCGAACCGTGCGCTGTCTTCCCGTGCAGCCTTCCAGGCTCGCGCGAAGTGACACGGACCCATCGGCGGCAATATACGTCCAGCATGACGTTAAACTGCATATACGTCCAGCATGACGTTAAACTGCATATACGTCCAGCATGACGTTAAACTGCATATTCGTCCCGCATGACGTTAAACTGCACGTATGTCCCGCATGACGTTAAACTGCACATCCGTCCAACATGACGTTAAACTGTACTACGTCCAAGCTGCACGACGCTAAACTGCCTAGCCCCCATCGTCCGCGCTGCAAGACGTTAAACTGCCAAGTGTTTCGTCCTCAACACACGACGTTAAACTGTACTTCGTCCGGCAAGACGTTAAACCGTCCGCCTCGTCCTCAACACACGACGTTAAACTGTACTTCGTCTGGCAAGACGCTAAACCGTCCGCATCATTCGATCCCGTGCCTCGCACGCAGGGTCTCCCCCGGTTTGGATGTGGCCCCCACCCGCTCGTCTCTGCAGGGATGTCGGGATTGTCCCCCTTTTGGGACGATTTAATGGGAGCGGCTTTTCCCTACGGGGGCAGGGTATTACAAACCCCTAGTTTCTCGTGGGAGGCTGCACATGTGTATCTCCATTGCGCCTCCCCACGGCCGAAGCCAGTAGAGGGTATGACTGGGATCGAGGTGTCCTCTGCTTTCGGTCCAAGTCCCTTCCAACTGAGTTTTGCCACCCGGGCTGCCTCAAGTGCGTAAGTCCCGACAGAATGAACTACGTGGACTTTGATCCCTGTCTTCTATACAGGGTACGTAGGAAGCCTCCCTGAGGTTCAAGCCCGCCACCTGGTCGTCCCGGTCGTATTTACGTCGGTTCGTCCATCAGTGGACCCCTCCAGGGTTCACGCTTGCGTCGATTCACCTATGAATCCGCCCCTGTGGGAGACTGCCCGTGTGTATCTCCACGGTGCCTCCCCACAGCCCCCCTTTTCCATTTCTCCTTTTATCGTCCAGCATGACGTGAAACTGTGATCCACCCGGCCGTTCCATCCCCCTCTGTGCGAGGTGGTTCGGTTCAATCCTCCGCCCGGCGGCCTCGACCTCTTCGTGAGTCGGCTTGCCGACGTCCAGCATGACGTTAAACTGTATACCCGAACTACGTTGACTTTGATCCGTGCTAACGCGCGGTACGTAGGAAGCCCCTCTGGGGTCCAAGCTTTTCACTCCATCATCCATCCTGATCCTTACCCGGGCCGCCACATCCCGGTGGGGTCATGCCACTTCACTCCACTCCACGTTACTTGGGAAGCCGCCCATGTGCTGGCCCCAGCGTCGGAGGTTCCCCGCAAGGGGTTCTGTCATCTGATCCACTTTTCGTGTTGATCGGTCCGATGCCGTCCCCGCTGGACGTTAAACTCGCGGCATACCCCGTGTTAAACATGGGAAGCTGAGGAAAACCTCAGGTGACACAGTTCCCCGCACCCAGTGCGGGATGCCTCAGGCCATCATGCCTTCGAGAAGCCCTATTAGGGACGGAAGACAGACGTGCAGAGCCGCAGTGTTACGACACGCCCCCAGCACCCAGAGCCACCCGGCCTTCTCACCGCAGGTTGCTGCCCCGCCCAGACTCCTTGGAACGTCCGGGCGGAAGCAGCGTAATTAACCGGTGTCCATGAAGATATGGCGCCGGGAACGAGATTCACGAACATTCTTAAGTCTATGAGGGAGACCCGGATTAGGTGACAAGTTCCGAGGAGACGTCCAAGGAAGGAGGAGCCGACATCCCATCATCCCGGTTTCGATCAAGGAGCAGACGCCCCTGAATAAGGGACGGATGCCGCCCGCCCTTGGAAAGCGGGACTGCGGGACCACAAGCCGCGCGCCCATCCCCTCGGGTTGACGGGTGCACGCGCGAACGCGTCCTGGCGGAACAGCGTAACCCGACGCACATCCGCACCGAAACATATACCATTCATGGTTTGTGGTTAAAATATTGACATTTCGTATTCTAGTTTTAATACAAATGTTTAGATTATGTTTCAACCTTTTCATATGTGGAATGCATTGGACTTAGTAAGTGACGGGTGAATCCCGCTATAGCTCCTCGATGCATCGGTAGGTCTCATGAGACAAACTAGTGTCTTGGCACAAGGCCTTGACAAAATCTTTATTTGTAGTCTTGGCACGAGGCCTTGACTATGTGGTTATAATGTCCAGCATTATGCATTCTATCATTATGAAATTAGCTATTGATATTACATGCGATTATCCGACTAGTAGTTTATCCATGTGAATATGTAAATGGAATTATTTGATTTATATTTTCCATATTATGTTGAAATTTAATTTTAAAAGGCTTGTGTTTTAGTCTTATACATTGCCTTAAATGTTTGTGTTTATTTATGAAAGTTTCCGCTATATTGTTATCCTTACTGAGCATCTGAGCTCACCCCTTTCTATGTTTTCTTTTGCTGCAACCTGATGTTGGATATCCCTTTTGTCTCAAAGATTGTTTTGTGGTTTCATCTGTTTCTGACATCTGTCTGAAGCTAGCTTTTGTCTACTGATCTGAGGACTGTTTGATTTCTTTTTGCTGCTTAGTGCAGTGTATTAATGCTTGGCACTCTGGATCAGAGGACTGCTCTGTTTCCTTCTTTCTCTGCCTTAGCCTTGATTCTTTTAAATGCTTTACACTTTGATTGGTCTACAGTTGCATGCATTTCCTGTTTTGCATGGTGCTCATACGGATGGGGCTACTGTTATGTATTTGGATCTTGTTTTATGTTGACTCTATGAACTTCTCTTTCTGGATTGGTTCGGCTGGTTTTCACCTGTTGCTTGGATTTCAAACTGTTTGCTGCTTTGGAATTTTCTCTGAATATTAGATGTTTTCCTACTTGGTTTGATGATTTTGTGACCTGTCTGCTCTCAATAAATGTTGAAGGGATGGACTATACTATTCATACTACTTCTTTTACTGTTGTTGTTTTATCAGAATCTGACATTTTGATTGGTGGTTTTCTTTGATGAGGATGCTGATATATGCCCTAGCTGGAGCATCTTTTTAGCTCTTGATGGGAATATCTTTGATGGCTGGTCCTGGATGGAAGATCCCTCTGCATTTTGAAGGTGCTCATTTTGGCTGTTGGTTTTTTTATTTGTTTGAGTATCATTGTACCCCCTTAATTCCCCACTGGAGTAAACTCATTACTCCTCATGTTTTGTATTGCAAATTTTTTAATTTAATAAATTCCTTTGATGGAATGAACTGGGAAACTAGTTCATGTCATCACTTTTCTCAAAAAAAATGTATCTAGTACTTCCCAGGCTACTAAACTAATCGGTCTTTCGGGACTTGATCTCTTGTGTCATGCCAATGATATATAATAATTCACTGACTCTGGGTAACTAGGATCGGGGTGTTACAGTTGTTATCATAGAAAGTTTAGTACAAACCTTGGAAACCAGATTTAGAAAAACTCTGATTAGAGAACATTACCCTAATATAGATTTTGGGGATTAGTATAGAAGAACATCCAAAATTTTTGGTAATGTAAATATTATGTGGGTTTTCCAAGAAATACATCCCTGTCTGGATACGAGCAGGTAGAGGCGGCTCTGACATAGATGTACCTAGGGGTAAAACCTGAAAACACCACTTTGAGCTAGACTCGAACGAGAACTGGTGCACGACAATGGGTCTTGTTGCACTCTTAGTTACGACACTCTCGGAGGATATTCTTAGGATAATTCAATTTTTCTTTACAAACTAATTTGAAGGATTTTAATATAAGATGAGAATAAATAACCTTGGTTAATCCTAAGGTGTTTTAGATTCAAAATAAGGTGTCATGATATTCTCTAAATGATTTTACGACTATTGTTACTCACACAGTGATTTCTGATTTTAGTCAATGTCTGGATTCCAAGGAAGTCATAGTAACATTGAACATGATGTAGAAGGTGGGAACGGTGGTAGAAATGAGCAACGAAATGGAATGTTGATAGGCATAAAAGATATTGTGTTCATGCCGAATTAGTTTTCCAAAAATATGATCAACAACATATATATTAACCAACTACCGGACTCAACATAGAAGAGAAAGGCGGTGAATGATAAGAGCTTCAACAGTGAAGACCATGGAGAAAAGAAAGATCAATTTTCATCATGCAGTAAATGTGGAAGGATACACACAGGAAAGTGTCTCAATGGAACAAAGAAATGCTTTATGCATGGGAAAGGACATAAAGTAAAGAATTGCCGAGGAAAAATGAAGAGTACTATGGAAGAAAATAAAAAATGATCGCAAGAATCCATTTACAGTCATTTATCATAGATGTAGGGGACCTGGGAATTACCCGAGTCAATGCCCTATTCTATAGGATAACATCTTGGTTAAGGAAGAACCTATGTGGAAAAAAATGGATGGAGAAATGTTTAAAAGTATTAGTACTCTTTGTTGATGGGATTACTTTGGAAGACTTTTCTCTTGTATGTAAAATCCTGCAGTTTGTTATGCGAAAATGCTATTCGAGGAAGAATTATCTTTTTTTTTGTGTAAATAGTTATAAATAACCATTTGGGTTTATATGATCCTTGAATTTGAGGCAATTATAGGTTATTAATTTTTGGGATAAAAATGCGAGGTATGAGATAACATTTGTGGTTAAAGTATGTTATGGTTATTTTGAGGAATTTATCTCATTTTGGAATATTATAAAATATAGTTTTTGAAAAAGGACAACATGCAGACCGTGTGACAACCCATCGCGTCGGACAAAGATGCGGGAATCGAACCCACAACCAAAGTGTGACTGGGATTTATTTCCTACCACTGGACTACGTGAAGTCTCTGGTTAATGTGACTAATTCTTTTTAGTTAAATGATTTTATTGATCAATAATAAGTTGATTTGGGATCATATGTTTTATCAAATGGATATCCTTAGTGTAGGAAAATGATTTGGTGATTAAGTGATAAATGTTATTTTGGAAGACGTTCGCTCTGTTGGAAACACTATATGCCTAAGGAAAATAGAATACTATGGGATTTCATTTGAGGAGTAATGGTGGATTTTTATCTATGTTTTTATTGTGGATTTATAGCGATTTGGGTTATTTATGGAAATGATTAACCTATCATAGAGAATATGTAATTATGTTAATTACTTTTAAGTATGTGACTTTAAGAGTAGTCGATGTTATTTGGAGATACAATTTAACATGGAAGACTACGTAATCAAATTCTTCTGAGTTTTGGGTTTCAATCTTAGATTGGATTATATTGAAGTATTTTAAGGACAATTGTTTATTGAATGGTATTTATTGAACTTTGAGTATTGTTGGTTTAATTTTAGAAATTAAGATTAATATTTCTTTCTCTAAAGGATTATCCTTTTTGGGATCATCTGATCTTGTACTAACCATTTTGGTTTTGGTTAATCACTAAAGACAAGGGAAATATATAGTTCATCCTTTGCAGATAATGTGATTCTATATAAGTTGATTCTAGCGCTTCAGATGTGACCAAGTCATCTTGAATACCCATCATTTGAAGTGAAAGATGAGTTTGTGGTAGAAATTAGTTAAAGGATGGAACTCTACTTATCAAGTATTTTTTTTTTCTTATTCTATGAAGAAATCAATTCTTAAACATTAGGGAAAGGATCTTAAAACAAAAAATGTATTATCCTAATACCTTATGTTATTCATCATAGATTTATGGCTTTGAGGCCCTCAATTTTCTATTCACTTGTTTGTGATTGATGACCTCAATCACTCCCTATAAATATTTACGTTTTCCTCCAATTATAATTGCCACCAATGTTCTCCTATTTGAAATCCTAATTTGGTTGTGACTTTTTCATTTCTCTTTCATTCTTATTAAGACTAAATTTTATTAACCCTATTTCTGATGTGGGTTTTCCACAAAGGTATTTTTTATTTTTTTAACCTTTTATTTTCGAAAAACAATTTCAAATTACGAGGATGTAATTTATTGAAGGAGGAAAGAATGTAACACCCCAAGCTTCCACGATACGCTTCTCTTTGAATAATAAAATAGCGTACGATGTACGCAACACACCGAGTTCAAGCGCACCACGACCTATCAAACTAGCCATTTAGAAAGCGGCAATGAATAGTAATAACCACATTTTGAATTTTATATATATCTTGTATAATTTTAACATTCATATTTTGTGTTTCTTAGATATAATATAAGGACAAATTCAATTTTTCAGATAAAAGAAGTATTTTTCAAAAAAAATGTAGTTTTTCCACCATTCAATGACGAACCCTTTCTAAATAAAATATTTGACACTTTTATATATTCAATTTGATGAAATTAAATTCTTCTTTATAAGCAGGACATAAAAATTTAGTTTGGATAAATTTTTGGTGTTTTTCTGATAACTTTCATATGTTGATAAATAGTGAAAAATACTAAATTTTAATTAAAAACAACTTTTTTAATCAAAATAATTTATAGTGTTAAATTATACATTTGAATGGTTTTGAAGTATAATTAGATTATATTTTTATCATTTAATCCAATGTTGTTCATTGGAAGTAATTTCACTTTTAAACCGGACATAAACACATATCAATCTTTTGATAGTTTTTACTTCTCAAAAACCCGCTTTCTGGTTTTGACAACGAGAATTAATTTTAAATTAATTAATGAAACTTATATGCTTTGAATTTTGTAAAATAGAAATTATTTTTGGATTATAAATATCAAAATTAGCTTAGGGTGAATTTTTGGTATTTTTTTGAAAACATTCAATTTTTGATGAATAGTGAAAAACACTGCGTTATTATTTAAAAACTGACTTTTTATTTAAATAATTATTTATTTTATTTAAATTTATTTTAAGTCAAAATAGATACATAATACCCATATTAGTTCAATGTAATTCATTAGAGTCATTTTATAATAAAATTAGATGTATAAAATTTTATTGAATTTTTTAACGTTTTTTACCCACATTCTAGGCAAATTAACAAATTTGCATAAAATACAATTTTACCGCTTCAATGAATTGAATTTCAAAAATTCAAGAGACGCGGTTGATATCAGTAAGTAAAATGTGGTTCAATAAGATGAAAATGATATTTGGTGAATAGTAGCTTTTGAATTTTATTTACCACGGTTAAAAATAAATGGGGTAATTGAAGGTAAAAATGATATTATAATTATCCTAACACATGTCATAATTTTATTAGATAAATGTATTTCGACCAAAATCAACCTTATAAATAAAATATGATCCTTTTGGTCCACTTGGTTTAGATTAGGACATTTATTATTATTTTATTTAAAGAAGAGTTAAAAGTGTTAAATTCAAATTTTAATAGCTAAAACATTTTTAATATAGGGTTATACATAAGATAATTTCGACTATAAGTATTCATTAGAAATCTAAGAATATTTCCTACATCATGGTATTTTATTTATAATTTTTAGACATTAAATAATTAAATTTATTTATGACACAATGATGATGCAATAATTACCTTATTAATGAAAGATTAAAATAATTGATATTATAAGTTTTAAAATAAATGTAAATTGAGACTTTTGATGCATTCCAAAAAAATTCTAGGTTAATATTACATGTTAGGGTTGATTCAATCTATTTTGATCGAAGAAATCGGATTGTTATGACTTTCACAAAATCCAAATACTAAATAATGTCAAAATTGACATAAATGAGTTTTTAAAACAAATACTATATTATTAAATGATATAATAGTCCTAAAAATTTAAGGTTTAGCCAAAGGACTTATATAATAATAGATATGTCATTAATGAACCACTTGGGGTTATCTTGACATTTTATAGTAAGTTTATTAACCATATAATATAAAAATACAAGGAGACATGGTAAATGTTAAACTATTTAACCAAGAGTTAAATCTAAAAGATATGATTAATACGGTGACCTAAACCTATCTAAAACCAATTGGTTGAGAGATTTTTGACCCAGTCCCACCTTAGCCTCAAAATAAATTCTTTTTGAGCCATTATAAACCGAATATGAGTGTATAATAAAATAACATTTCATGGTTTTTCTAAAGTGACTCTCACCTCTCTTATAAAAGGGTATTTTCTCTTCCCTCAAAATCACACCTCCAAAGACATTTGGCTCGGCCAACCTCTACACAAATATCCTCTCAACTACCCTCACTTCAACCAAGAGGCCTTACTTTGATCAGAATGCCAACCTAAGGAGCCCTTTTGATCAAATCAAAAGGAAACACCCAAAGAAGAGGTAATTATTTCATCACCTCTTTCAATGTTCTTTTCTTCTTCCACTTCATCTTTCTTTGTTGTTTCTATACCAAAATAATAAATTCAGTACCTTCTACATGCTGTGGTGTTATTATAAATATGGTACAACCATATTCATTATTCTATCCATCCTATGAATGACAAAGTCACGATACGTGCGTATGTACGGCTTACCGTCTCCATGTCGTGGTGTAATTTGTTATTCAACACTAAATTATTTGGATGGGTATAATAATGATTATAATTGATGTAAATAATAAATATAATATATTAATGATTTTGTATATATGATACACCATCCAATTACATATGATTTCACCATCAATAGAACAGTATTGTCGCTCGTGCGTACGTACAGATTACCGTCTCCACGAACGCGATGAGATTCATTCCCCATTGTAACCATTCAATAATAAATATCATTTTATGATTAAAAAATAATGTTTAAGAACATAATATCATTCTGGATACAAATCAAATACATCATATCCATAACAAACATGACTTACACAACAAAACATATAAAGAAAAATGAATCAGTTAACACCTGAAACAATGATACTACTGAAATATTATTAATAAAGCAATATTAAAAGATCACATATGATATCATATTTATGTATATGGTTCTTGTATAATTTAATAACAATTATTTCACTATTATACAGAAGTTTAACTTACCCTCAACTAAGGAAAAGTACAAGATAAGGGGTTTTCATCTCACTTCTTATTCTCGTGAGATTCATGCTATATTGTCACTATTTCCTTTTGTGCAGTGTATGTACTGCCCATGATTGTATTCTTTGTGTAATATAATTTAATTTATGAGTATTTACATCTTCATTGTATGATACTTATTTCATGAGGTGTATGTTTCGTAGGTTACCAAATCGGAAATAGAATTTCTAATTTCAACTTCCACTCATTGGGTTTTACGCAAACTTCATTGATTATATTACTCCAAGATTATATGTGAAATCATTATTTATTTATTTATAAAGTAATTTCCACTCCCCTTTGTGTGGATATACTTTTTATACACACAATCACTCCATTGATAAATTCTCAAGTCATCAATATGAACTTGATAAGAGTAATCTTAACTCAATTTCCTTTCATTGAGTTAAACATCCATGTCATTGGTGTTGTTTTTACAAGAATATGTGTGAATGTCCTCTGATTGATTATACTGAATATCCAATCATATTGAGTGTATTTATATTTTTCACACATAATTATGTCATTGATTTATCCTTAACCTAAGGATACGGTCTTTATAAGGGATTTCATCTCAATTTACAATCTATTGAGACTTCTTTGTTGTTATACGTCAATTCACTTTTATATAGCGTACATACTGTACTTTGACATAATATATCATGAATCCATTTATTCTCATGATATTATAAAGTTTTTATTACCTCAATTATTTGCATTCAATCATCTCTCATTTGGTTAGGAACTCTAACTAAAATATTTTTTAAATGTTTTAAAGATTTATTCTTCTAAATCTTTCTCATTAATGTCCATTTTTTAAAAATGATTTTAAGGATTTATTTATATGGACATGAATGTTTTAAAATTAAAATTCCTTTTAAACGTTTCAAAGTGGTATGAGACACTTTGATTCAAAAATCAATTTTTAACAGCTTCTTGATAAATAATGAGACTTTTAAATGTTTTCAAGAAAAAGTGACATTTCTCTCAAATAGTTTTACTGATTATTTTCATCTATGTCAATATCCTTAATTATTCTTGATTAAGGTTGATTTATTATAATAAAATCTTTCATATTGTATTGAATGAGTTATGTTTGACTGTATATGTGCTATTTTTATATCATTCATGGTTTGTGGTTAAAATATTGACATTTCGTATGCTAGTTTTAATACGAATGTTTAGATTATGTTTCAACCTTTTTCATATGAGGAATGCATTGGACTTAGTAAGTGATGGGTGGAGCTCGTTATAGCTACTCGATGCATCGGTAGGTCTCATGAGACAAACTAGTGTCTTGGCACAAGGTCTTGACAAAATATTTATTTGTAGTCTTGGCACCAGGTCTTGACTATGTGGTTATGATGTCTGGCATTATGCATTCCATCATTATGAAATTAGCTATTAATATTACATGTGATTATTCGACAAGTAGAATATACATGTGAATAAGTAAATGACATTATTTGATTTATATTTCCCATATTATGCTGAAATTTGAGTTTAAAAGGCTTGTGTTTTAGTCATATACATTGTCTTAAATGTTTATGTTTATTTATGAAAGTTTTCTCTATATTGTTATCCTTATGAGCATCTGAGCTCACCTCTTTCTATGTTTTATTTTTCTCAGGATGTGAAGAAGTATATCATGATTAACCTGCACGAATAGGCTAAGGGATATGAGTGTATTCAAAGAGACACAAATGTTGTTTTTCTTTATTTCGTGATATAATGTAAAACTTATGTATGTATCTAGTACTTCCAAGGCTACTAAACTAATTGGTCTTTCGGAACTTAATCTTTTGTGATCATGTCAATGATATGTAATAATGCACTGACTCTAGGTAACTAGGGTCGGGGCGTTACAGGATCTTCAATAATTTTTTTATCTTTTCTTCACATGTTCTTTATCAAGTGAATTTGAATAAATATGTTAACTTGAATTTTGGATTAAAGGATAAAAATATAGAAATGAATATTGATAAAAAATGATAAAAATGATCTAAAAAACAATAAATAATTATGAATTATAATTTGACCACTTTGATACAACTTAAAGGTTCCAAGGTATAGCAGAAGTGTCATGGAGATGCCCAACAATATTTTTTCTCATTAAATCCAAATGAACTTAATTAAAACTCATCAAATCCAACAAATAAACCCTGAGGAAGTTTATAAACTCAACCCAAAAATATTCTAGAGGGGATCTTTCACATTTAATTTAAAATTAATTTAAAATATGAATTACTGCAACTTGATAATTCTTATTGTTAATTAATTCAATTTATGGTCTTGTTGTCTCATCGTTGTAATGGTGAATCTAAACTAGGATCTCTATAGTTGTATCCACATGTATTCCAAGAATCTTTGAAAAAATATATTAGAATTCCAAGTGCTATCATAGAGGAACCAAGAACTTTGCGTCATTCATCAATGATCATGATAAACATTATCTCTTATTCTCTTTTGTTCTTGAGAGGGAGGATAATGTTTTATATTCATGTCTTGAGAGAATATTAGAGATTTTTTTGTTGTGCATAACCACTCTCTCCTCTAAAAATGATATAATTGGGAATTTATAATTAGGGTTAAACCATTAATAATTACACAAATTCCATTTATCTAATTGTTAATTCCAGGTAAACCTCATGTCAAATGCTAATAATAATAATAATATTATCTTCTCATGACATGCACTAAACTCATGGATTAATAAATCATTTCCACTATGATATTAACTCGACCCATCAATCCTCCTCATAATTTATCAATCTTTGAATAATTAATATTTAAATAAATTAATATTTTTCATTTAATAAATAAATAAATAATATATCCACTAAACTTGAGAATACATATTTATTTAAATATTCACATAACTAAATAAATATCTATATTAATCTATTCACTAAATTGGTTAATAAATAAATATTTATTTATTATCATCAAAATTATCATTTTATTATAGAATTGAGCAGGGGAGACATACACAATCAGGGAGGACGAGTCCGCTCTAATAATGTTCACACACTCTTGAGGAAGGGAGACCAAACTAGAAAAGACGATGAGGTGATCCTCCTGAGAACACCTTAAAGCAAGAAAATTTGCAACCATATTACCTTCGCGCCAAGTGTGGAGCACCTTCACCCGATCTTTCATAATGGTATTAATGTTCCATAGGTGATAAATGATACTCCAAGAGACGAAAGATTGTGATTGGATCCCTTTTTGAAGGATCGGGGAATTTGATTCCACCGACCCTAGACATGAGTTCCTATCCATGCATAAATGAATTCCACTGAGAAGCGCACATGCCTCCGCTATAAGGGAGTCTCCATGACAAAAGCCAGCACAGAACGCAATAACCACAGAACCCCAGTTGTCACGCACCACACCGCCTCCCAGCATGAGGTCATTCATGAAAGATCCATTAGTATTGAGTTTTAGGTTGTAGATAGGCGAACTCCATTTAATCCATCGGCCCTACCCCTTCGCCCTCAGAGCCGATGGTGAGGATGGAATAACGGCTAAAATCGATCACAGGGAAGGAGAAGAATCACTCTGTTTCAGGAGAAGCCCGAGCTCAACCGCGACGCTCCGTGCTCTAACGATCTATCTGTGAATTGAAGATACCCCCGTGCCACGCTCTATTCATAGCACACCAGATAGCCCAACATCCAATCGTGAGAAGAATATCCCTCGCTTTTTTTTCATGATTGTTGTTCTGAACGCCATGAAACCATCGATTCAAAAAATCTTTAATATTCCCATTCTGTAGGTTGAAACCGAAGAAATACCCAAGCATTTTCCACACTACTTCAGCCCACTCACCTTAAAAGAATAGGTGGAGAGTCATTTCTTATTTCGAGATCCTGCAACATGAACACTTGGAGGCAAGATATATACCATCACACTTAACCTCGATGTTCGTCAGGATGGCATGAGCTCTAACATGCCAGACCAGAAAACAATATTTCGCGGGCATCTCACAACACCACAGAGTACCCCCCACACATCCCAGGAGGAGGGTTGATATCTCATATAGTAGTATGACTTGACGAAGAAGAGACCTGATGAGGAGCTCGTGAACACTAGCTTATCACGTTCGTTGTTCATCGTGATAGTTTTGAAAGAGTGGTTGCTAGCATGGGAGAAGGAAATATTGGGAGTTCGGCAACCTAGGAAACCCAACATTATTCCCGACCAATTATGATTCAAAAAATTGATACTGCCTCATCCAATGATCCACCTTGAATAGTGACTTAGCTCCTAAACATGGACTTGAAGAGATATCCATAACCCCGAGGCCCGATCGCTTGGAATGTCCATAACTAAACCATATTTTCGCTCAATCAACTTTTCCCACATGGAGTACCCCATCCCAATATAACTTGGCTTGCAAGCAGTACATAGTCTCCTCGATTCTCCTTAGGTTGATACCCCCCGCCTCTGTCGCTTTTTCCATCCTCTCCCATGAAGCCCAATGATAACAACCATCAACATGATCATCCCAAATGAACTTCGACGTGATTTTTTCTAGCAACTGTATCACAATTCTGGGCACTCTGAGAGTAGATAAGATATGCATGGGAATGGCTGAAAGGATGCTATTGACAAGGGTAATACAACCCCCAAATGAAAAAAAACGATTTTTTCATTTGAGAATACGGTTAGAAACTTCATCCACCAACCCCTCAAAATGATGAATGTGCACTCTTCCACGTGCAATCGCAGATCACAAGTATTTCATAGGAAATTGTTTTTTAGGAATACAAAGAGAAAATTATATCTTTAGCCCTCCTCTTCGAGCACCGTTTGGAGATATAAAAACTGCTTTTGCCTTTGTTAATTATTTGGCCACTCCATTTTCTATATTCACGTAACACCTTTTTGAGATTTCAAATAGTTCTTCTATTCCTGTTGATAAAAAGGAGAATATCATCCGCAAAAATTAAATGAGAAATACCATTAAAATTGGTTTTGCATTTGAAAGGAGTGATATAGCCTTTGGTAATACTCTTTAAAATATATTTGTTGTGTCTTGGACCATAATGAAAATACTCAGTGATATAGGGTCCCCCAGCCTTAAGCCCTGAACACTTGAAGAACCCGTAATTTTTACCCCTGAGAGTGATAGTTGGCCAAGGTGAATTGAAGCATCTGAAAAAGAGATCAATCATCCAAGAAAAAAAAAACTCATACTAGTTATTTCCTTAATAATGAATCTCCACTCCACGTAGTCATAGGCTTTGTCCATGTCCAGTTTAATTGAAATATTTGATCTCGGATCTTTGATGTTAATATCTCCAATCATTTCCTGAGCCAAGCCAATTGCCAATTATATGGATCTTCCTTTGATGAAGTTGTATTGTTCCTCGTAGACCCAACTATTTAAGGAAAGAGAAAGTCTTCTATTAATGATACTTTCCAACACCTTATAAGAGAATTTTCACATGCTTATCAATCCGAAGTTCTTGAGAGATGATGGATTTTTGACCATCAGAATAAGGACCATGGTTGTGGCACTTGCCCCCTTGGGAGGCTACCACCCTCAAAGAAATCTTGAATAATTTCCACCAACTACTTTTTAATGACTTTCCAGGCTGCCACATAGGAGCCTGAAAATCCATCAGGACCTAGAGAGCTCTCAGAGTTGGGAGAGCGCACAACCATCCACACTTCCTCCACTTATGGGATGTTACTAATAAAACCATTAACTGATTCAACCACCACCTTCGGTATAGTATCAAAAATGTTTGAACTCCTCGTCGGATAACCAACCTGCATGGAAGGGTTAGCCTTAACAAGAAGGGATCAAAAGTGGGAATTAGCCATACCTCCCACCACATCCAAATCGTTCGTGAATGTTTCATCCTCCATGTTGGGGGTAAAAGGTACGCTCTTCCATTTAATGCAAGAGTGAAAGTATGTTGAATTGCGATCGCCTTCCTTCAGCCATCTTGTGCGAGAGTGGTTATGAAACTCCCATACTTCTTTGAGGATCTTTACAAAGAACTGCTCTTTCTTATTAACCAGGTCTCTGTAAGCCCCCTCATCCCAAGAGACTTCAAGACTATATTCCTCTTGCTGAGTATTATATTTCATAGACTTCATCCCCTCAAAACTAGATGGACGGTTGTTATTCTAGGACAAAAGCTCCGATTTCAATCTCCTTAGTTATGAAAACTTGATTAAGAACATTCCTACATGGGCTTGGTCCAAGATGAACGTACCACATTCAAAAAGTTGGGATCCGAGGGCCACCTGTTAGAGAAGATAAAATGGGTAGAACCATTACTGCTTGGCCCAAGAGAAATGAGGAGAGGGGAATGATCTGATAAAGATCGAAATAGAATCAAGACTTCTGCATTCGAGGAGCAGGATATAGCATGCAGATTGCTAAATCACTAATCAAGTCTACTCCAGATCCACTGATACCCTTTCTAATTGTTACACCATGTGCACTTATCACCTGAAAACCCCATATCCAGAATCCCATTGCTTGACTCGAAGGTAGAAAAGTCCACCCCTGTGTTAAAATCGTCTCTGACGAGCCATTGTGAATCCCTTGGATTGAAGGATCCCAGGTCGTGCCATAGTGATTCCCTCGCCACAATGTCACACTGGGTACAAAAAAGAGAAGAAGAAACAGAGATTACCGATACCAATCTTATTAGAGATATGTTGGCTCGAGACTCCGATCTTTTCCACAGAAACCAATTTGTCCAAAAAAATCCAAATGTGATTGTTATTAGGATCACCGTGCATCAAAATTGACATACCCAAATTCTGAGCAAAAACATGGATCCTGGAAGACCTCTACTTGGGTTCCAGAATCATGATAATAGAAGCTTTAGAGCAGTGTTTTTCATAAACAAGGAGATCAGATTTTGTTCGGGATCCAAGTACATGGATGTTCCAGATGATGATGGAGGTCATTTACATAGGGGGTTCCTGGATTTATCCCCAGGCAAAAAAAGGCTCTTAGATGGAAATGAAGAGGATGAAGTCACGTCCTTTTTGGATCGGGACCTTGTGCACATTCCACTAGCCGGAGAAGAAAGCACACCATCATCTGGAACTGTAACTTCGGATTCTTGAGACAGACACTGAAGAATCGGATAAGACATCAAAGGTATTCGAGGTAGAAATGGTAGAAAGAATAAAGTTACCTGAATCCTTTCTTGCTGAATCATGAGAAAATGGGGGAGAGGATATTAATTCCCTACCACTACTTTGAACCTTACCTGGCTCCAAGGACATTGTGATAGGAGCCACATCTAGACCTCCATCAAGCGGTCCTGGCCTGTAAATCACAAATGAACAACATGGCTCCACCTGAGTAAGTGACGGGAGCTGAGGAGGTAGAAGATCCTCTGAAGCAGAAGAGCCCAATACCAGACGAGATGGAGAAAGCGCACCAGTCACCACTGAGACCACCATATCCGATGAAACTTAGGCTTTTTGATTGTTGGGTTGAATGAACCGGGTGAGAGCCACTATAATAACTAAGATCTTGCCTCAAAGGGATGGATTAAGCATAAGATTTTCTATACACCGATAAGGAATGTCCATATAGATGATAGGTAGAGAAAAACCTCACCGTCCATGGAAAACGAAAAGACATCCACCAAGAGAACTGCTCCCCAGCAGGGAGAAGAATATATTTCGGAGGATGGGATAAATCTAGCTCCACACACACAAGAAAAATCAGCATCTTGAAGCTGGAGAGTACAATCATCCGCACATAGGAACAGACCCAGGGAATCCCTGACCCCTCTTAGAAAGGCCTGGTTGTGGAAAGGAAGAGGAAGACCCATCAACTCAACCCAAACAGCCACCATTGAGGAATCCCTACCAGAATGAGATTCGATCAACCAACGATTGAGAGTGAAGAAACATCTTCCCATGGATCTGGCCGGTCTAGACCAAGCTTTAACAAAATCCTCCCTGTAAGAAGGAACTACACAAAACGACCTTTTGTTGAGCACCAAAACCCTGGTCGGAGAATCAAGATTCCAATAAGAAACATAATTATATAATAATGCCAGCGGAGGTTTATCGAGACCAAAACGAGCCACAAAGGTCCATTGCAGGAGCTGCTTCGCCACTATGAAGGAATCATCGGAAAAGACTACCTCTGGTATACCACCTTCCGAGCACGATCTGGAAGGCACAATCACAATTTCGGGGAATGAAGGATGAGAGACCAACCGGACAACTGGGAGACGAAGGAGCGTGTCTTTGAAAAGAGGGGCCTCCCGTGACATCCCACCAACTTCGGACAGAGGCAGCCCTACCAAAGGTGCCTTGACGAACGACGACAACCCTCCTCGAAGAGGAGGCGGAGCCGCCATAATAGAGGGATTCACCGCCAGAGGCAAGGACGACGGAGGGCGAGTGAAAGTCGATATTTTTTTGAAATGCTGAGGGCGCGTGGGGCGCGTTCTCCTCACCCGAGCAATCCACCAATTTTTATCCAATTTCAAACAATTGTCCTTAATTCATATATTTATTTATTATCATATGAATAATAAACAAGAGAATAAATAAATATTATATTCCCTAAACTTTAAAAAAAAAATTAGTATTCAACTTATATATTCTAAACTTGAATATGTTGTGATTGAATTTATGAGATCTATGGTATTTGAATAATTATTATTTTAAAAGTTGAGAATAATATTTATTCCTAAAAATAATTTCAATAAAATTTAATGAGATTCTAGATATACTTACTGCATGATCATCTAGGAATCTTTTTTATTGTCATTAGGTGAACTTACTTGACGTCAAAGATCAACATTGAGCAACATGTCAAGATACTCATAGAGACAAAAGTTAATATCACAGTGATAACAACCTTCCTATGAATTCTACTATGTAATATAAACCAATTTTCTTGATATCTCATCAATTAGGATTCAAACTTATGTTATCAACATATATGTCTGATTTATCTTTCTGTGGCTACTTGAAATGAACTATTCTATGAACTACCATGAACATGGATTTAATTAGACTATTACTTTTCAATCAAAGGTCCAAATATATCTTCCTCCATTAACTTGTAAGGGAAAAATCATTTCTTGACTTATTCAATTAATGTCATATTAGTTATGATGAAACCAATATACGATACCTCTCCCTGATCATATGCGACCAAAGATTTTTTTTCTATACATGAATGTAAGTGATTTATGATATGAATTAATAATAATATCATGTCTAAGGACCAATATAGACTTCCATAGATAGAAATATCTACTCAAACATATAACACATGGAATTCCTATTGGCAGGTCTGTTCTCATAACCACTTCTCTTGGAGATTACAAAGTAAAAAACTTCATGAGAAGAAGTCTCAATGTATTATGAGCCTCTAACACCTGATTTTCAAACATCTATGTCCTATCGGATATATATTATCTATCCCATATGGCATATATTTAAGAATATTTTCATAACATCTCAATTTTCTCATTATAGTATTGAAATTATATAGCCCTTCAATCTGATAAACAATATAAGGAAATGATCACATAAATGTTATACAAAATAAAAATAATCATGTGATATGATATTAATAAATATTATGGAAATTGAATATTATGGTAACCAAATATTTTTGAAATTTTAAGCAAAAATTCAGTTGGTTCTAGGAAATCAATTTCAATAGAAATTTGGTGATGATATTGGAAATCACACAGCGAACCTACAGTTTTGTTCCAAAAAAATTTAGGTTATAAATTTGGAATATTTGAAGAAGAATTCAGTACCATTAAAGATGAAGTTGAACTACCTTATTGTGGCTGAAGGGTATGCACTCATAACATCTATCCCAAAAAAATGTACAAAAGTATTTAGTGGTTTGTAATAACTCTAGGGTTTGATTGATGAAATTAATATATATTTTTCATGCATGAAACCTTTTGGTGATTTATATACAATTATTCATTGTTTATGTTGAGAAATATCTAATTATATTGATTTGTAGAAAGTTCTTGGTTCTTGTTTGATGTGCATTGTAGGTGACAACATGGATGATTGTATTATCCTAGAAAATACCCATGTGAGTTGAGCATAGATTATATAAGTCATATTCTTGAGCATTTGAGAACATCAGATGTGAGATAACATTGGCTCAGAGGGGAAGTGACATCAACTCTCTTATATGATCAAGTAGTGGCACTAACTCCTCCTTTTTGATGGTGTATTCACTCTTAATTTGTTTGATCAACATATTTTAGTCACCTTTAATATATATCTAGTTAAATTTGATTTGGAAAGATAACTCCAAGCTTGTGATAAGGTCTTGGTATTCTGCCTCATTATTGTTGTACCCCCTCTAAAAGGAGGAAGGAGTACAGAAGGAGTGCCTTTGCTGGAGAAATGAGAAAAATCCCCAAACTGTCTCTATTGAGTTTTATATCCTCTATACACTTTCTAGTAAGAATTAAATAAGCACAATCAAAATACACTTTCTATTTATGGGTATTTTCATGGATAGAGAAAACCATCTCATCATGGAGTTCTATGTCTACAAGTGACTCCTTTGGAGATGGATGCGATACTAGAAAATATATCAATGATTATCATTTTATCACATTTTAAGAGACAAATTCAAATTGATGGAGAATAACAACCCACCTTGTTAATATTCTAGTTAATATGGGTTGACGAAGGATATACTTGATCAGATCCACACAATAGATAAAATGAACCCCATGATGTTATCAATAGTGATAGAGATTCTTCACCATAAAGATATATTCTAGGAATTTCTTATTAATATTAGTGTATCAACACTTAGCTTACATAATTTTTCAAATGAGGTAGCATAAGATATTTTCCTTACCTCAATCATTTTTTTCAATGGATGGAACTAAGTGATTGATCTATAGTTTCCATATAGTGGATAAGGGTCTTCCTCTCTATAAGTGGCATAAAAACTAGATCGTGTAAACAATATTTCCTGATATTATCATAATACCTCAGAAAATATACACCCCATTAATATGTTATTCCTTTATTCATTAGATTTTTGAAGGGAATACATGTTCTAACGATAACTCTTAATTTTTTTTATATTTATTTTCAACATATATTTCAATGATAATGAACTTAATACCACCTCAGTTTTTTGAAATTTAAATGATTTTTAGAATGATGAATCATGAGAATATTTTTTGGATTTTTCTAGAATAATTCCATGTAGTTATAGAAAAATCATTCCGTAAAAAAAGATTTCATGGTGTGAGAAGTTAGAACCAAAGAATATTTTGAAAACATAAAAGGAAATCACACTATAATCTTCATGATCATGGTGTGAATGAATTTTATATTGGTTACATTACACCATAATAAATATACATTACACATCATAAAAAGTGAAAATCTGATGTGGGATGAGGTTTTTGGGATTCATGAAGTAATTTTATTACACCATGAAAAATGATTCCACATAGTAATGAATGTACATTCTAAATTCCACTCAGATAAGCTGTAAATGATCAAACCATAATTATTATTATTTCACCATGATATAACATAGAGAATATAGATAGATAAATCCTTAAGAATCATGTTGAAACATATTCATTCTCATGTCATGATAAGTCTGGGAAAGATAAGGGAATATAAGTTCATAGAAAATTTACTTTGAGTTATATTTCATAGTATCTAAAAGATTCATATTTTCAAGGATAAAGACATGTGTGTCATCCTACAACATCATCCCTCTATCAATTTTTAAGTCACCTGGGGAGAATATATAAGAATTTATATCTCTAGTTTTGTCTCTTGATACTATGATGAGTATAATTTCACCATGATGAAGATGAGGTATACAACTTTTAGATTTTAGTTGATTTTATGGATACTTTTGGATCTTGTTTCGAATTCTCTTTGTTTTTCGAGTTCTTTTATAATCTTTTTCAATTTGGAAACTTGCTTTTGTCAATTTAATAATTAATTCAAGTATTTTTTTTCTTTTTCTCTAATTTTAATTTCCATTATTTCATTTTTTTCACTCACTTATTAAGATGATGAAGTCAAGCATGGTAGGAATTCATTCGACAATGATTGTCTAGAAACTTAAGGGGTGATGGGTTAATAGTATAAGGATGAAGGTTTAAAATTTTCCTACTAGTTTTGTTCAGGAATACGAATTTTCATTAGAAATCACTTTGAGAATATAACCCCATATCATTCCATAATATTTCCTCAACAAAAATACTTATCAAGGGAGGAAATCCATAGTGATTAAGAAAATTATACTATTAGTAGTATCTTGAATTCTTCTTTTACTATAGATTGAAATTAATCCCCTTAAGTTAGTTTACTTCTACAATCTAGATATTTATCCTGGTTTATATAGAATCAATGGATTGAATATAAATAAACCTATAGATTTAGAGTAATATTGCAACTAATTGACACAAATAATTATTGAATGAAATGGATATCTATCTTTCATAAACCATCCTTTTAAATCAATCCCTTTCATATATTTAATTGATTACTTTTTTAATTCTTTTTTTAATTTTTATTTTAATTCTATTTGATCCAAAAAAAATTCAACTTATTCAAGTTATTAATAAATTACACTAAGCTCATAGTGATCACATATATTATTCATGGGATCGACCTTAGACATGAACCATTTTATGCTTTAGTAGAATAGTAAAGGTTCGAGAACTTATAATCCAAACATGATTACCCACTAAAATTTATGCTAGAAGGTTAGTCATTTATAATAGTTTTTGATGAAGCACCTAATATAGGTGGATACCCCTTAAATCCTATCAGCTATCAGAGTTTTCAAGGAGGTGGAGTTTTATATATTTACCTTATTTTATCATGATCGGCCCCGATACCATGATGATGAAATATAAAACTAGGGAATTTCTTGGATATCACCTCAGACAACAATTTTAGTGGGTTCATCTTCAAGTTATGTGATTAAAGTTTGGATAAAACTACATTGAGGTTAGTGAAATGGATTAAACGTTGTCATGAATTGACCACCACATAATCCATGTAACATTCCAAATTCTTACAAAGTATAGGATTTAAAATGTATTAAATCACCCCATGTTAAATAGCCTTGATATTTTTGAGACTAAAGGGAATCAATTTATAATAGTATACTCCTTGGGGTTTTCTAAAGGTATTGGGATCTTCATCCCTAATATCCATCCAGGTCTGATTATAGCTAGAATACCCATCAATGAATGAGAGGGCTTCAAAAACCATCTATTACATCAATTAGTTGCTCCATAACTATGATATGAAAGCCATATTTTGGGAAATAGTGATTTAAATCCATGAAATCAATGTAGGATATTATTTTTTCATTATTCTTATTAATAGATGCAATAAAAATAAAAAAAATTCGATATTGAACCTCTTGAATGAAGTTCTCATTAATAAGATTGTTAATTATATCTTCTACCTTGGCACCATTTGTTTGATGTATCTTTCTCATTGATAGTTTGTAACCATGATTGATAATTGGTAGTATTATGCGGTGAAATAATACATGTGGATCTAACCCAGTCATTTCTATGTCATTTTATGAAATCACATCCTGGTGCTACCTAAGAAAATCAGTATATTGCTTCTCTTCTTTAGGATACATGGCCGCACTGATTAATTTTAGCCACATGTATTATTCAATACCTATATTCACTTGAGTTAACTCATTGAATAAGTTTTAAACACCCTTATAATCTACAAGTAAATCCTTGATATTTTCATATTCTTTGTTATCATTAGTAGTTCAGGATAGATTCACTTCCTAAAAGTTGGGAGATAGCTAAAAAGTGTTATTATCCCCATCGAGGCCACACATTTCTGAAGTGTGTGAGTGGTTTTTAGGTTTAGTTGATACCATTTGAATGGAGGTAGAGGTTTATAATTCCCATGTAACATTATAATGGTACATCTATAGATAATTAAATATCTTAGGTTTCATTAGCTAGATATTAGGAAAACATATGTTATGGTAGGTATTCTCAAATGCAAGATTAATATGCATGTATTTTATTATAACAAGTTTTTTTTACAAATACAGGTTGTTCAAAAGAGGCATTTTTCTATAAATTCTATGAGAAGAATGTGGTTTAGGGATATATTTCTCTAACTAGTAGGATTATATGATTTCCCAACATCAAAATTATTTCTTTGATGTAATTGATGGTTAGTATAAAACTTATATCCAAATAATTCCATAGGATGATTATAGTGGCTTCCAACATTTTAGGGGAAGTGACTTATGTTTCATTATGTGATGACCCAGACCCAGAAGCCACTTAACGGGTGCCCCGAGCCCGGTGGGCCACATGGCCTCAAGCGCATCTTCCTGAATGCTAGAGGCTACCGACTAGTAGTGAGGGCCTAGGGTGTGTCCGTGGGAAGACTATGCCCTCATTAGCAGAGTGTAGCATAATGGAAAAAATATAAAGGAATAGTAAACAATAGAAGAAATATAAATTAATAGCGGAAGAAAATTGATACAATAGATAAACAAGGATAAAAATAATTATATCAACTAGGAATATAAATATGTGATGTCATGTCACTAAGAAAACTGTAAAACATGGGTACAAAACAATAGGCATAACATGTTCCACAAGTTAAAGGAAAACAAAGACTACTCCAAGCATCCCAAGATCCAACCCGGTCATCTGCTATCAAGCTTCATCCTTTCAGCACGAAATCAGGTGTTGGAAGTTGTATGTTTCTCTTTGTCAATACCTGCAACCATGTATTCTACTCTGGGTACCAAACGACACCCTGGGAGGTTGTGAGATAAATCTCAGTGAGCCACCACCAATGGTGTCTATAACATCCAGACCGTGTAATGGAATATAGCAGTGTGTAGAAATGTATATATAAGTAAAAAAAGCAGCATAATATAAATAAATACCCAAGTACCTGCTTCAGCCCTCAGCTGGTGTCTTAACATGTAACTAATTAATTAATTAAGGAAATACCATTTAATGTTAATAGGTCATGTGAGGCATATCCAGAACTGATATCACCTCGTGATAGTATACGTAGTGAAGGTCCCAAGACATTACAAGGCAACATGAAAATGATATCTAGTGAGGGAGTTCTAGGGTAAAAACCAAGGTAACATAAATCTCACGAAACGCTAACTCAGTAGTATCTGAGCCTAGCTAAGGGGTAAGAGTTTAATATATAAGTAGTGTAATCCAAAACTTTAGGGGAAGTGACTTATGTTTCATTATGTGATGACCCAGACCCGGAAGCCACTTAACGGGTGCCTCGAGCCCGGTGGGCCACATGGCCTCAAGCACATCTTCCCGAAAGCTAGAGGCTACTGACTAGTAGTGAGGGCCTAGGGTGTGTTCGTGGGAAGACTATTCCCTCATTAACAGAGTGTAGCATAATGGAAGTAATATAAAGGAATACTAAAAAACAGAAGAAATATAAATTAATAGTGGAATAAAATTGATACAATAGATAAATGAGGATAACAATAACTATATCAATTAAGAATATAAAGATGTGATGTCATGTCACTAAGAAAAATAGAAAATATGGGTACAAAACAATAGGCATAACATGTTCCACAAGGTAAAGGAAAACAAAGACTACTCCAATGTCATGACCCCCTTCCATCAAAGATGCCCCTCCTGAGCTGGCAATGGTGAAAGGGAGATAATGACCCCCGAGTCCCACCTCCAGTAGGCCCCGGGGTGGAGACTAGAACCAAGGGTATGCTTTTTCACAAATATGGGAGGCATTAACCTTTTTATTATTTAAGATCGGAAAATAGGACAAGTAAACCACCAAAAAGGAAAAGAACAAGTGTATAGAAATAAACCCAAACCAATCCCACATGCATGTTTAAACAATTCTGAAACAAAGTACAAGTACAAGAAAGCTCAAAAGTATAATACCAAAAGAAACAAGAGTACAAAAAACTGCAATAACTCCAATTGTCCCGACTAGTAGGGTCCCGCACGGACCTGGTAGTCCTCCTGGAAACCTGAAAGTAAACGTAGGGTGAGCATACAAGTATACCCAGTAGGGAAACCTAACGCTCTCGTGCACAAGTGGGGAGACATCCTAATGTCCCGTGAGAACAATAGAAGAAACCAAAACCTATCAAGGAATTCTATCCACCCAACCTCACCAGCCACGCTCACCAAAACACAAAATAATGGGTAGTAGTATATAAGAACAAGATTATTAGGTACCCCACACCACTTTCCCACTAGTTAGTTACTCTTCCTAACGGCGAACGTCCGGACGCTACCACACTCTTCCCGCCCGTACACACCTGGGCCTCACAAACACATATCCCGCCCGCACACACCTGGGCCTCACAACCACATATCTAGCCCGCACACACCTGGGCCTCACAACCACATATCTGGCCCGCACACACCTGGGCCTCACAACCACATATCCCGCCCGCACACACCTAGGACTCACAACCACATATCCTGGTCGCACACACCTGGGCCTCATCCCGAAGATTCTTGGGAAAAAGTAAACCTTCCCGAAGAGACTTGGGCTACTACCACCCCAATCAAAACCTACCTGAAGAGTCTTAGGTGTAAGGTTTCCTCAAGCCATCACAACCTATGGAAGAAGGAGTAGGAAGGAGCTAGTAACTAAGGGGAAAACACCCTCTCCCATGAAATGGGAGTGTTCGACACTAAGTTCTCAACATGGGTGGGGTGAGACAAAACACAAAGATACAGATATATATATGTATACCAACACACAACCCAACCTATGGCTTCTAAGCAGAGAAACTGAGCACGTGCCTCGATATTGCTATATCGAAGCATGTGTAAAAAAAAAACCCCAACCCCATTTAGGTTTTCATGTTTCAACATAATTATTTTATCAGTTCCTTAACTACTGGGCAAATATCCACAACCAACCATATCAATCGTTTGTAAAACATATTTCTTCCATCCACAAATCAAGTTAGGAAAACACAAGAAGCACGACAAGTCCCTTATTATTAACCAACCAGCCCCATTGATTATTGTTCTCGTTCCATTACCATAACCCACCATTCATTAACTCTTCCACTTTTATTTATTATTCACGACCCATAGTTCGTTCACATTCAACCCATCCCTGCAGCCCTTCTGCCAACCACCATAACCATAAACACACTAAAACTCGTACATCATCATCCCTTGATACCATTTATCGCAGCCCTGCTGCCCAACACCAACATAGCATTCACACCAACCCATAACCAAGCCAACCGCAGCCCCGCTGCTCACCCGATCCACAACAACCCACAAAACACTCCCTTCACATATATAAACCCTAACTAGCACCCACATGTTTATTATTTCAGTTTTTTTAATTGGGGTGATCACACAAGGGTTCCAGGTATTTAATCAGCCAAATTGACGTGATTAACCAATTTCCGCATTCAACAAAGTTTCCATCCATAAACGGTCTATAAGGATAGGGAAGCATTTAATTGCTCAAGCAAAGGCCCCCAACGACCGTGATTTTCAGTAGGCATAAGACTATTCAATTCACAACATAATATCATAGGATATAAATAATGTAACTATATTCACAAACTTCCCATACCTGTTATATAAGCTAGTTATTATCTTTATTAAACCAGTTCAAATGTGTTTCATGTAAACAAGAGGACACCCACCCCGCATGATGCACAATCTAGAGAGATGAAGGTAAGATCCCTACCTCCACTACTGGAAAGATGATCTTTCCCAACACTTCTATACCAACGGTTTGTAAAAACCGTTGGTATAGATACCCTTTCCCAACGGTTCACCAAAACCGTTGGGAAAGGGTCCCTTTTCCATCCCCTTTCCCAACGGTTCACCAAAACCGTTGGGAAAGGGTCCCTCTTTCCCTCCCCTTTCCCAACGGTTCATCAAAACCGTTGGGAAAGGGTCCTCTTTCCCAACGGTTCACCAAAACCGTTGGGAAAGGGTCCCTCTTTCCCTCCCCTTTCCCAACGGTTCATCAAAACCGTTGGGAAAGGGTCCTCTTTCCCAACGGTTCACCAAAACCGTTGGGAAAGGGTCCTCTTTCCCTCCCCTTTCCCAACGGTTCATCAAAACCGTTGGGAAAGAGAAGTTCAACCCACCCAAACCTATCCCAACGGTTTGGAAAACCGTTGGGAAAGGGCTTTCCCAACGGTTTTCCAAACCGTTGGGATAGATTCTTTAATTTTTTTCCAGGCCTTCTAACCAAGAACATTATATAAATAAAAATTTTAAATAATTATGATAATACATATATATATTTATGAAATTATGTTTACAAAGTGATGTTAGGTTAGTGGTTAAGTCCTTCGATTATAAACGAGGGGTCGTGGGATCAAATCCCAGCGGATGTTTTATTTTTTGGAATTTATATACCAACGGTTCCATTACCGTTGGTATAGATTTCATATTACCTATACCAATGGTTTCCAAAACCGTTGGTATAGGTCTATACCAACGGTTTTTTGAAAACCGTTGGTATAGACCTATCACAACGGCTTACTTGGCTACGGTTCTCCAAACCGTTGGTATAGCCTATACCAACGGTTTGGAGGCCTATACCAACGGTTCCAAACCGTTGGTAAAGGTTAGTTTTCCAGTAGTGCTCAATAGGTTTTGATCACAACGCTCCCCCGGATTAGCTTTAGAAGACGTTCGTCGGTGTCCGTCGCTTCTGTAAAATCCCAGAAAAACCTCCTCGGGTGGAATCTAGGAAGGAAAGGCTGAAGGGAAGACAACAGATCCAAGCTCAGAAGTTCCGCCTCATTGTTACGATCCTGTGGCCACTAACGGATTGTAAATCGGAGCTCGGACGAAGAAGTTATGGAAGAAAAGAGCCTTGGAGTCTCTTGGGAGAGCTCTGCTCGAGGGAAAGGAGAGGAGAGGAGTGTTTTGAAAAGGAGGCAAGGACCCATACTTTTATAGGTGAGAAAAACTATAGTACACGACGTGTACTCAGCCATTTCACACGGTCACCACACAGCTTCCAACACGGCCTTTAACGCGACACATGGTCATTGACTGGTCAACACACGGTTTGAGGGTAACACGTACGCGGGGAGGAGCTACACAGTGTGTAGTATGGGATACACGGCGTGTACTCATTTATTTCACACGGTAAGGACACAACCTCAACACGGCACACGACTGTTGACTGGTCAACACACGGTTTGAGGGTAACGCGTACGCAGGGAGGATCTACACGGCGTTTAGTATGGGCTATGCGATGTGTACTCATTTATTTCACACGGCAAGGACACGACTTCAACACGGGGTATACCCAGCGAGGTGGTACACGGCATGTACTCACACTACCTGACGTGTAGTTACAAAATTCTGAAAAGTGTGGGAAAAGTCCATTTTACCCTCCAGAACACTTCATGACCTTCTTTTCGGCAAAGGAATGGGCCGGAGAGGTCTGAGACATTACATCAGATACCTCTTAAAACATTCTCGTCCCCGAGAATTCAAAAACCAACCCAGAGGAACCCAACAAGATACCTCTTAGGGCTCTCGTTATAACAGGAACCCAACCAACAACCCTAATCATATTCATTAGGAATTCCTTCTCCTATGTCGAGATATTATCCGCTTTAGGCGACACTGACTCGCCTGCACATGTTTAATCGCATCCGCATTAATGCGTCTTGATTAAGAATTGGGTCTTCCCACTTCCATATATCAGGATTTTTTTTTCTTTTCAACTTACACTTCCCCCAACACCGTACAACCAACACACTTCCCGAACACGTGGCTTGGGGAAATTCCTTATCCCATGTAGAGATATTATCCTCTTTAAGCGGCACTGACTCACCCACACAGGTTCAATCGCATCTGCATTAATGCATCTCGATTAAGGATCAGGTTTTTCCCTTTCCCCACACATCTGGACATGCGACACACTTCCAGAGAACAAGGAAACAAAACGTCTCAAAAATGAAAATCCAAGCATTCCATATAACAAAGGTACAAAGTATAACATCAAAACAAAGCTCAAAAGAACAAATCAAAACACAAGTCAAAACAACTCTGGGTACTGAGCGTGCATCTGGGCCTCCCACTACTAAGTGCTCTCCTCGAGGCTACCATGCCTCCACAACACACGAACCAAGGTGATGGTTCGTCCACGGAGCACCTTCTCTTTAAGATCCTTGATTCTGACTGGTCGTTACTCAAAGGTCGCGTCGTCTCCCATATATAACTCTCCCCAGTCGATAACGTGAGAGTCGTCGTGTAAGTACAGACGAAGCTGGGAGACGTGGAAGATGGCATGAACCTTCTCCAACTGGGGTGGCAGGGCTAGCTGATATGCCACATCGCCGACTCACCTCAGCACCTCAAAAGGTCCGATGAACCTAAGGGAGAGCTTACTCCCCTTCCCAAACCTCTGCTACCCCCGTCGAGGGGAAACCTTCAAGAACACATGATCTCCCACCTCGAACTTCAAGGGCCTCCTCCGACGATCAACATAAGACTTCTGTCGGTCCTGAGCCGCTTTCATCCTCTCACGCACAAGCTAGACTTTCTCTGTGGTGCTCTGTACTACCTCTAGCCCAAGAGAACCTGTCTCACCAACCTCCGCCCAGCAAATGGGTGAACGAAATGGTCTTCCATACAAAGCCTCAAACGGTGCCATGCCAATAGTAGAGTGGAAGATGTTGTTGTAGGAAAACTCTACTAAAGGAAAGTGTCGCACCCATGATCCTCCGAAATCTAGAATGCATTCTCATAGCATGTCCTCCAACATCTGGATAGTCCGCTCTGTTTGACCATCGGTCTGGGGGTGTAAAGCCGTTCTAAGGCGTAGCTGGGTTCCAAAAGCATGCTGTAACCCCCTCCAGACTCGTGAGGTAAACCGAGTATCCTGATATGAGATGATAGTCTTCGGAACTCCATGAAAACGCACCACCTAGTCTACATACCTCTATGATAAGGTACTCACCATGCCTAACTCCTTAATTGCTAAGAAGTGAGCTGATTTCGCCAGTCGATCCACCACTACCCAGATAGCATCATAACCACCCTGAGCTTTGGGTAGTCCTGTGACGAAGTCCATTGATATGTCATCTCATTTCCACTCGGGGACATCTAAAGGATGCAAAAAACCACTGGGAACACGGTGTTCAGCCTTCACTTGCTGACACACTAGGAACTTAGCTACAAACTCCGCCACTGCCCATTTCACCCCTAGCCACAAAAAATGTTCCCTCAGGCCTCGGTACATTTTTGAAACCCCTGGATGTACCGCCAAGGCTGAGCTATGGAACTCACAGAGAACTCCCTCATGCATCACCTCCGGAACAAACAACCTTCCATGGAAAAGCATCCGATGTCGGCTACCCTCTGACCATCCTTCTGGAGTGTTTCCCTGATCGACACGATCCCGCATCAATTCTGCCTCAGAGTCCCCCCACTGAGACTCTTCCACCTACTGCAACAAGGAGGACTGCACCATCATTTGAAACAAACAGCCTCTAACACCTTTTACCCTTGCATCCAAGTGCAAGGCAACCAACTCTCCCATCACTCTCTAGGCATCAGTGGATTCTCGAACCACTTCCTTATGTGACTTCCTGCTCAAGGTATCAGCCACAACGTTGCCCTTACCTTCAGTGTAAGAGATCTCAAAGTCATAGTCTTGGAGAAACTCGACCCATCTCTACTACTGCAAGTTCAGGTCATGCTGGGAGAAGATATAACGCAAGCTCTTGTGATATGAGAAGACCACAAAGATCTCCCCAAAGAGGTAATGTCACCAAAACTTCAGTACGAACACTACTGTTGCAAGCTCTAGGTCATGGGTGGCATAGTTACACTCGTGAGGGCGCAACTGCCTAGACCCATAACAGATCACACCCTTCTTTTGCATTAGTATGCACCCCAAACCAAGTCCAGAAGCATCACAAAAAACCTAGTACAACAACCCTTCCTCTGGACACCTGAGTACGGGAGCACTGACCAACTTCTCCTTCAGGTAGTCGAAAGCTTTCTGGCATTGCTCGCTCCATAGAAAGACATGGTTCTTCCTAGTCAAAGCTGTCAATGGAGCAGCAACTCGAGAGAAGTCTGAAACAAACCTCCGATAATAACCTTCCAACCCCAGGAAACTACGAACTTTTGCCATGCTCTTGGGTGCCGCCCAAGAAACAACTGCCTCGACCTTCGACGGTTCCACTGACACTCCACGTTGAGACACTACGTGCCCAAGGAAGTGTACTTCTTGTGTCAAGAACTTACACTTCGACAATTTCCCATAAAGCTGGTGGTATCGAAGGACTTCCAAGACTTCCCTGAGATGATCAACGTGCTCCTCCTCTGATCTTGAGTAGATCAGGATGTCATTGATAAACACAATGACGAACCGGTCCAGAAACTCTTGGAAGACAAGGTTCATAAGTCCCATGAACACAGTTGGTGAATTTGTAACTCCAAACGACATCACTACAAACTCGAAGTGCCCATACCTGCACCTGAAAGCCGTCTTCGAGATGTCATTGTACTTTACTCTCAGCTGATGATATCCAGATCGTAGATTAATCTTAGAAAACCAACCTGATCCCCTCAGCTGGTCGAAGAGATCATCTATCCTTGGAAGGGGTAACAGTTCATGACTGTTACCTGATTCAACCTTCGGTAGTTTATGCATAACCTGAGACCACCATCTTCCTTCTTCACGAACAAAACTGGAGCACCCCATGGTGACACGCTGGGTCGAACAAAACCCTTCTCCATCAGATCGTCAATCTGAATCCGCAACTCCCGCAACTCTCAAGGTGCCATCCGATAAGGGGCTATCGAAATCGGACAGGCACTGGGCTGTAAGTCTATCCCGAAATCAACGTCACGCCAGGGGGGTAGAGTCACAACCTAATCAGGAAAAACATCGAGGAACTCCCCAAAAACCTCTGGGACATCCATCATCTCTGTATCAGCTGAAACTACTGATAACCTGCCTAACAAGGAAAGGATAGGCTTCACATGCCGGCTTCCCACCTGATAGCTCCTCTCGCCAACAAAAGCTACATGCTTCCCATCCACGTCGGAGAACATGAATATTCTTCGGAAGCAGTCGATAATGACACTAACAGAAAATAGCCAGTCGATGCCTAGGATTACATCGTACGGCTCTATCTGTAGCAAAAGAAGATCCCCACTAGATCGATGCGGTCCCAACGTCAGCCCACATCCCCGAAAAACACAAGATACGCTGGTCTAGCCTCCAACTGGTGTACTCATCACTAGGGGTACAGAAAGTCTCTCTACATCTAGTCCCAAAGCATGAGCTAGACCAGGTACAATAAAGGAGTGTGAAGCTCCCGAATCGAACAAGGCAGAAACGAGAGTGCTGAACAAACAAATCGTACCTCGCACCACCTCTGGTCCTGCCGGAGCTGCCAACTCTACTGTGTGCAACTGTCCATGCCCAGATCCTCTGCCTCTCTGATGTCATCCACCTCCCCAACCATGCCCTGGTCTAGGTCCTTGAGGAGCACCCTGAGGTCGGCCTCCTCCCACAAAGTCTTCCCTCGGAGGAGCAGGGTCCTACTGCTACTGGAAGGGACTCGCCGACAACTGGTGCTGCTGAGGTGGGCGCTGAACCTGCCCACCTCCACTGTACTGAGCTCAGGTCGGGCACCGATTCTGAATGTGCCCTCCACAAGAGAAACACTTCGGTCCTGGGCTCGTGAAAAAGGGAAGAGGAACCGAAGATCTGAACTGGAACTGTTGGGCCCTGCTCCCTACTGGCCTGAATCTGGAGGGTCCTGTCGTAGGAGACCTGCTGCTAACTGCCTTTCCCTTCGACGAACCCAGCTGGTTCCCCTCTCATGGTGCACCTCCCTGAGAGTGCATCCTCTCTACAACCTATGTCTTCTTCTGTTCTACCAAGTAAGTCGGAAGGGTGAAGGGGGTGATAGCATACTGGAGTGAAGGAGGAAGCGACTCCTCCAAACGTCTCGCCCGAGACTCCTCATCCGGAAAGAGATCCGGAACAAAGCGTAGGAGATCCTTGAACTTGATCCCCAACTCTCGTACTGACATACTCCCCTACTGAAGGGAGAGTAAATTCTACCTCTTATTCTCCTTGATCATGGAAGAAAGGAATTCCTCTCGGAATTCCTTCTCAAAGTCAGCCCACAGAACCTCTGTCTTCGTCCTCTCTCTGAGGAATTGCATCCACCACTAACGTGTCGCACCTCTCAGATGACTAACTTATAGGGGAACCCAGTACTCCCTCAGAGCAAGGATTAAAGTAAAAGCAATCCCTAGCTCCTCAATCCACCCCTCCGTCTCCATATCCGAAGTACTACCCTCGTAATTCTTGAGGGTTTGTCACTGGAAAGAACGGAGAGTCTTCTGCCACTGGCTATCTTCCTCCTCTCAGTCAATCCTCAACTGATCGACCACCTGAATCTACTGTGCCTCGGCTGTCTGAGCCACCTGAGGACGACGTCTAGGTGCCATAGCTGTACAGTAAACAAAGATCTCCTAAGCCCAAGTAGTAAGAAAATTTCTCAAGGTTTAATTTTTTCATTTTATTCAATTTATTTCCCAGAATATGAAAATCAAGTAAAACACAATCATGATGATGCATGTACCTTCCCTAGGGTCTCTACCCTGCAATCAATGTAGTCTCACTTGGTCGTTTGGTAGGCTCAGAGTCCTTGCATTAGATCACGGGGGCCCTAAAATCCCATTTCCTAGCTGGTCTTCCCTGGCCTATGCCACGCACCAAGATCAGCCAACACTATTTCCCTACCATCCCATGCAATCCTCACTGTGCCTAACTCTAGACTCCATCCTATCTCTCAACCATAAGCTCTGATACCATTCTGTCACGACCCCCTTCCATCAAAGATGCCCCTCCTGAGCTGGCAATGGTGAAAGGGAGATAATGACCTCCGAGTCCCACCTCTAGTAGGCCCCGGGGTGGCGACTAGAACCAAGGGTATGCGTTTTCACAAATATGGGAGGCATTACCCTTTTTATTATTTAAGATCGGGAAATAGGACAAGTTAACCACCAAAAAGGAAAATAACAAGTGTATAGAAATAAACCCAAACCAATCCCACATGCATGTTTAAAAAATTATGAAATAAAGTACAAGTACAAGAAAGCTCAAAAGTACAATACCAAAAGGAACAAGAGTACAAAAAACTGCAACAACTCCAACTGTCCCGATTAGTAGGGTCCCGAACGGCCCTGGTAGTCCTCTTGGAAACCTGAAAGTAAATGTAGGGTGAGCATACAAGTATACCCAGTTGGGAAACCTAAAGCTCTCGTGCAAAAGTGGAGAGACATTCTAATGTCCCGTGAGAACAACAGAAGAAACCAAAACCTATCAAGGAATTCTATCCACCCAACCTCACCAGCCACACTCACCAAAACACAAAACAACAGGTATTAGTATATAAGAACAAGAGTATTGGGTACCCCGCACCACTTTCCCACTAGTTAGTTTCTCTTCCTAATGGAAAACGTCCTGATTCTACCACAGTCTTCCCACTCATACACATCTGGGCCTCACAACCACATATCCCGCCCGCACACACCTAGGCCTCACAACCACATATCCCGCCTGCACACACCTGGGCCTCAAAACCACATATCCCGCCCGCACACACCTGGGCCTCATCCCAAAGATTCTTAGGAAAAAGTAAACCTTCCCAAAGAGAATTGGGCTACTACCACCCCAATCAAAACCTACCTGAAGAGTCTTAGGTGTAAGGTCACCTCAAGCCATCACAACCTATGGAAGAAGGAGCAGGAAGAAGCTAGTAACTAAGGGGAAAACACCCTCTCCCATGAAATGGGAGTGTTCGACACTAATTTCTCAACATGGGTGGGGTGCGACAAAACACAAAGATACAGATACATATATGTATACCAATACACAGCCCAACCTATAGCTTCTAAGCAGAGAAACTGAGCACGTGCCTCGATATTGCTATATCGAAGCATGCATACAACAAACAACTCCAACCCCATTTAGGTTTTTATGTTTCAACAGAATTAGTTTATTAGTTCCTTAACTACTGGGAAAATATCCACAACCAACCATATCAATCATTCATAAAACATATTTCTGCCATCCAGAAATCAAGTTAGGAAAACACAAGAAACATGACAAGTCCCTTCTTATTAACCAACCATCCCCATTGATTATTGTTCCTATTCCATTACCATACCCCAACATTCATTAACTCTTCCACTTTTATTTATTATTCATGACCCATAGTTCGTTCACATTCAACCCATCCCTACAGCCCTACTGCCAACCACCATAACCATAAACACACTGAAATTCGTACATCATCATCCCTTGATACCAATTATCGAAGCCCCGCTGCCCAACACCAACATAGCATTCACACCAACCCACAACCAAGCCAACCGCAACCCCGCTACTCACCTGATCCACAACAACCCACAAAACATTCCCTTCACATAAATAAACCCTAACCAGCACCCACATGTTTATTATTTCAGTTTTGTTTAACTGGGGTGATCACACAAGGGTTACAAGTATTTAATCATCCCACTTTACATGATTAACCAATTTCTGCATTTAACAAAGTTTTCATCCATAAACGGTCTAGAGAGATAGGGAATCATTTAATTGCGCAAGCAAAGGCCCCCAACGACCGTGATTTTCAGTAGGCATAAGTCTATTCAATTCACAACATAATATCACAGGATATAAATAATGTAACTGCATTCAAAAACTTCCCATACCCGTTATATAAGCTAGTTATTATCTTTATTAAACCGGTTCAAATGTGTTTCATTTAAACAAGAGGACACCCACCCCTCATGATGCACAATCTAGAGAGATGAAGGTAAGATCCCTACCTCAACAGGTTCTGATCACAACGCTCCCCTAGATTAGCTTTAGAAGATGTTCGTCGGCGTCCGTCGCTTTTGTCAAATCCCAGAAAAACCTCCTTGGGTGGAAGCTGGGAAGGAAAGGCTGAAGGTAAGACAACAGATCCAAGCTCAGAAGTTCCGCCTCGTCGTTACAATCTCGTGGCCGCTGGCGGATCGTAAATCGGAGCTCGGACGAAGATGTTATGGAAGAAAAGATCCTTGGAGTCTCTTGGGAGAGCTCTGCTCGAGGGAAAGGAGAGGAGAGGAGTGTTTTCAAAAGGAGGTGAGGCCCCCTCCTTTTATAGGTGAGGAAAACTAAAGTACACAACGTGTACTTTCTAGTACACGGCGTGTACTTGGCCATTTCACACGGTCGCCACATGGCTTCCAACACGAACTTTAACGCGGCACACGGTCGTTGACTGGTCAACACACGGTTTGAGGGTAACGCGTACGCGGGGAGGAGATACAAGGCGTTTAGTATGGGCTGCACGGCATGTACTCATTTATTTCACATGGAAAGGACACAACCTCAACACGGCACATGGTCATTGACTGGTCAACACACGGTTTGAGGGTAACGCGTATGCGGGGAGGAGCTACACGGCGTGTAGTATGGGATACACAGCGTGTACTCATTTATTTCACACGACAAGGACACATCTTCAATATGGGGTATACTCGATGAGGTGGTACATGGAGTGTACTCACACTACACGGCCTGTAGTTAAAAAATTCTGAAAAGTGTGGGAAAAGTCCATTTTACCCTCCAGAACACTTCATGACCTTCTTTTCGGCAAAGGAATGGGCCGGAGAGGTCCAGGCCATTACATCCAAGCATCCCAAGATCCAACCCAGTCATCTGCTATCAAGATCCATCCTATCAACATGAAATCAGGTGTTGGAAGTTGTATGTTTCCCTTTGTCAATACCTGCAACCATTTAATCTACTTTGGGTACCAAACGACGCCCTGAGAGGGTGTGAGATAAATCTTAGTGAGCCACCACCAATGGTGTCTATAACATCTGGCCCGTGTAAGGGAATATAGTAGTGTGTAGAAATGTATATATAAGTAAAGCAAGAAGCATAATATAACTAAATACCCAAGTACCTTCTTCATCCCTTAGCTGGTGTCTTAACATGTAACTAGTTAATTAATTAAGCAAATACCTTTTAATATTAATAGGTCATGTGAGGCATATCCAGCACTAACATCACCTTGTGATAGTATAAGTAGTGAAGGTCCCAAGACATGGTAAGGAAACCTGAAAATGATATCCAGTGAGGGAGTTCTAGGGTAAAACCCAAGGTAATGTAAATCTCATGGAATTATAACTCAGTAGTATCTGATTCTAGCTAAGGGGTAAGAGTGTAATCCAAGGAGCGTAATCCAAGGAATTCCACAATAAGGTGACTACCGAGTCTAAGGAGTGAATCCAAGGTAAAACAGGGATAAGCAATGACTGGGTCCAAGGAGTGTATCCAAGGAACCTACTTGTCAATTCTGGATCCAAGGAGTGTATCTGAGGTATCATGAATAATGGAAGGGACCCTACAATAGTATACTGAGAATCCAAGGAATAGACAAGAACCAGAGTCTAGGTGGGTATCAACTTAAGCAAACAACGTCCTTGAATCAGAATGGGGTTTCTGAGACCCAATGTATTCTCCTCTCAGAATCCAAGGCGATCTTGAGTCAGTCCATTCCTATTTCATATTGTAGTCATGTAGTAATTCATTTGGTTCAAGTATTTCCTTCCATTAGTGTGGATAGGTCAAGTTTAGTTGAAACCATTTATTTATTGGTCCAAGACTTGTCTTTTATTAGTGTGGTTAGGCCAAGTAGTGTTGCAACCATTTAATAAAGTCTTAGTTAGCCATTAAGGCATATTCAATTATTGAGGTTCACTTTGTTACCTTTCATCAACATGGAAAGGGGTTTTATAGACATGTAACCTTTATTCAATCTCTTTTAATAAGGACAAATTATATACTTAGTATACTTTCCATTCAACATTTCGCATTTAATAGTTATTTGAAGCACTTAACTTAGGCGGGTCAAGTGGTGAGAATACATAGTACATTCCATTATAAAATCCTCATTAAACAACAAACATTTATTATAGGAAGGCTCACCTTTAGGAAGGTCAAGAAAGGGCACACCCAAACGGTGGATCAAACATGTCAAAACACTAAAAACCCAATTATGGCATAACTTTCGACATGAGGTGGATTGAGTTGTGGGTGTAACGACTAACAACTAATCACATATTTGGAAAGAGAATAACTATATGATTCTAAGAAGTATAATCATGGAATGTAAATTTAATAAAAATTCCTCGATGGAATCGACGCGCCCTACATGAATATCCTAAAATCAATGAACTTTAGGGATGAGTTATAGACCACCCAACTTAGGGTTGTACGATCCTCCTCCTCCTGTATCGACTCTTGATTTCTCTCAGATCGGAGTAGATCTAAGAAAAGGTGGAAAACTATCACATGGAGTTAATTAGGTAGTGATCAGAAGGGAATAAGAATGGATAAAGAGGACTCGAGTACTTACCTTTGTGCATCCAACGTGATGAATGAAAGCTCGATCGGATGTCGGATGAAGGAGATCTCTTGATCCCTAGTATTGGCCTTCAAAAAGCTCTAAATGGATGAAAATGGAGGAAAATCCTCTTGGTTCTCATATTAGGAAGAAGGAGGATGATTAATAGATCATTAAGGAAAAAATTGGAAATTTACCAATAAAATTAACCTATGCACGGTTTGTCAAACCATGCAGAAACCGTGCGAGATGGCTCTACTTGAAATCACATCCTCTGCATGGTTTGATAAAACCATGTGCAAGTCATGCACGGGTACCTAGAAAAAAGGGGCGCTCACATGGTTAGGCTGCTCAACCATGCACCAACCGTGTGATGTGGCTTTATCTAAAAAGACATGGTCTACACGGTTTGAAAAACCGTGAGGAATTTCTGCACGGTTTTCTCTAAACCATGTGCAAGATCTATTTTCTCCAAAAAGATGGGTTTTAAGCTCTAAACAATCCCCATACACCCTTGGAACCTTTACTAACTCGTTAAGAATCCAAAAATAGGTTCAAAGTAATGATTTAGACAAAAAATTAAAGGATCCATATCTGAGTGAAAAATGGGTTCTTATAGTCTTCCCCTATTAAAAGAACTCCCCCCCCGAGTTCTCCCTCCAAGGGTAAAGAAACACTATCTAAGAACAACTTTGGCCACTAAGTACTTACATCAGCTTCTCTCTCCCAAGTCTCATCATGTACTTGGTTGTGCTGTCATAGAACCCATACGAGGGGGACAAACTTGCCTCAGAGAACCTTGGTGCTTCAGTCAACGATGTGTATTGGATTTTCCTCAAAGGTAGCATCAACATCCAACTCAACTTACTTGGGATCAAAGTTATGAGATGGGTCATCATGATAGTGGTGAATCTATGAGACATTAAAGATGTTGTGCATGGCATCTTACCTCAGAGGTAGTAGCGACCGATAAGCTACCGACCCAGCTCTCTCTAGAATTTCAAATGGCCCGATGAAACAAGGCGACAAATTTATCTTCTTCCTTAACTGTCTATGACCAATCCTAGAAGATACCCAAATAAAATAATGATCCCCAACCTTGAACTCAATAGGTTGTTGATAGAGATCAATATAATATTTTTTTCTAGACTGACTAGTAGTCATACGCTTTCTGATCAACTGGATCTGTTCTAAAGTCTCTTAAACGAGATGAGGACCTAGTAGGGCTGCCTCACCTGCCTCTAGCTAGTACAAGGGTGAACGACATGACCTACTATATAAGGCCTCAAAAGGAGCCATCTAAATCGTCTCCTAAAAACTGTTATTATAAGAGAACTTGATGAGAGGGATATTCTTCTCCAAAGAAATGATGAAATCAAGGACGCATGCTCGAAGCATATCCTCTAGAACCTGTATTGTCAGTTCCGATTGTCCATTGGTTTGAGAGTGAAAAGTTGTGCTTATAAGCACCTGAGTACCCATATATTTCTAGAAACCCTTCAAGAACCATGAAGTGAAATGAGAGTCCCTATCTGAAACAATAGTACGTAGAACTCTGTGTAGTCGTATGATCTCACAAATATACAATATTCCCAGATCATCAATTGAGAAAGTCAAACATATTATAATGAAGTGGGATGATTTTGTTAGTCGGTCAATGAATAACCAGATAGCATCAGTACCCCTCAATGACCTAGGTAAGATGACTACGAAATCTATAGCAAAATATTCCCATTTCCATTCTGTGACTGGAAGTGGCTGTAACAAGCCTGTAGGTTTCTGGTGCTCCGCCTTCGCCTGCTGAATGGTGGAATACCTAGTAATGAAGGCTGAAATATGATGTTTCATTCCAGGCCACAAATACAGGCATCACATATCTCGATACATCTTTGAGATGCCTGGATGAACTGCCCACTGAGAAGCGTGGGACTCTTTCATCAAATCCACTCTCATATATGTAGGAACCCAAATATGTCCATGTATATGCAGGATGTTTTCTATATCCATAGACCAATCTGAAGGTGGGTTATCTCTTGATATACTCTCATGGATAACCAAACCTTCAAGATTTAAAAACTGCCTACTCTTCACCTTCTCAAGGAGGGAAGATGTGACTATTAATACTGATAGGTAAGATCACTCATGACTTTCATGAAACTCTAGATGAAGTTTAGAAAATATGGCCATTATCTTTCATTCATCACTGAATTCATGTACGACTTGCATTTGAGTTTTCTGACTCAAATTATCAGTGACCACATTTCCCTTTCCAGGCTTATAGGCAAGCTCAAAATCAAAGGATTGAAAATATTCAACCATATCCACTGTCTGAGGTTAAAGTTACACATAGAAAAGACGCACTTGATGATTTTTTGAACTATATACACCACAAAATGCTTACCCAACAGATAGTGCCTTTAGCAACATAAGGCATGGACAACTGCTGCTAGCTCGAGGTCGTATATTGGGTAATTTCTCTCATGAGGCCTCAATTGCCAAGATCTGTATGCAATGAATTTGTCTTCCTGTATCAACATAGCTCCTATTACAATTATTGATGCATCATAGAAGATGATATAACCTTTTACATGTTCTGGGAGAATCAGAATCAGCACCATAAAAAGCCTCCCTTTCAGCTCTTGAAAGGATTTCTTGCATGCTTCTGACCATAGTAACTTAATGCCCTTCTTTATAAGTCTAGAAAGGGGTGAAGAAAGATGTGATAAGTCCTGTATGAAATACATGTAATACCCAGCCATCCCTAAGAAACTCCATATATCAAACATGTTTTTGGGCTGATCCTAGTAAAGTACAACACTATCCTTTTTAGGGTCAATAGATACTCCTGATTTTGAAATAATATGACCCAAGAAGTAGACTTTGTTGATATAGAATTCACAATTAGCAATATTGGCATAAAGATGATGTTCTCTCAGTGTAATCATAATGATCTCAAGACATTTGGCATGGTCGTTACGAGTGCAAGAATACACCAAGATGTCATCCACAAAGACCATGGAAAAAGAGTCCAAATAGGGGTGAAAAAACCTATTAATCAAATCCATGAAAATGGAAGGAGCATTAATAAGACCAAACAACATAAAAAGATACTCATACAGACCATACCTATTACATAAATCTATAAAATGTATGTTTGATGGTCTGACTCACACTTGATGATAACCTAATCTCATATCTATCTTAGAGAACACCTTTGATCCTCAGATCTAGTCAAAGAGACCATATATTAGAGGAAGTGGATACCCGTTCTTGATCGTGAGCTAGTTTAAACTTCTGTAATCCACGTATAGATGAAGAGTATCATCCGCCTTCTTAGAAAAAAGCACGGGTGAACCTAAGAGGATGTACTAGGATGTATAAAACCTTTGTCCTCAAGGTCCTCTATCTACCACTTGATCTCCTGAAGCTCAGTAGGTTCCATCCTGTATAGAGGAATGGACACTGGAGCTGCTCCTGGAATAAGATCAATTTTAAAATCCACCTCTCTCTTAGGAGGCAATCTGGAAAAATCATCAGGGAAGACTTCCCTGAAATGACCAACTACTAGAGGGAAATTAGTTTAAAGAAAACCCTAATCCCCCATGAAAATATTTGCAATCTTGGAAGTCACTCCACCTATCCCATGATGCTCTGGTCCAGCTCTCCCAGCCAGGACATCCCACTAACCCTTTAAAAGATAACTACTATCATTTGGTGATTTAAAAGAAACCCTATGGTGATATCATTCTACAAAGGCATGATAGTGGACTAACCAGTCCATCCTGAGAATGAAATTCAATCTCTACATCTTGAGAACAAAGAGATTCCACAAAAAGGGGTAACTACCTACCTCAAGGGGATAGTCCTTGCACTGGCGTATTCCCTCCATCTGTATTCCCAATGGTGTATTGAGGGTCATCACACCATAGTGATATTGTATCTCTAGTCTGAGACTTTCTACAATAAATACAGAAATGAAAGAGTTTGAAGCACCTGTATCGAATAAAGTAGAGACAATAATAGAGGATACTAGAATAGTACCTCATCCTGTAAGTGGACCCATAGCTTGATCCTTAGGTATCGACTGTAAAGTATGCAACTAATCTGATCCATGATCCTGTGCAATAGATGGACTACCATGATCATGACTACTCTGTTGGCACTGCTAGTGATCAGGGTTCGAACTACCATGACCATGACCTCCTCCTCAGCCAGACTTGTCGGTGCTATTCCAACTCCCTGCCTAACGTGGCGTAAAAGAACTCGCTCCTGAAGGTGGAGTTGGAACAAACTCTTTTCCACTAGAATCTGGTGGAAAGGTCCTGCAAAAACACTGAAGATGCCCATACGACCGCAAGCTCAACACTCTATATGGTCTCTATCACATTGGTACTTCTTATGGCCTAGTATTCCACACTTATGACAAACCACAACATTATCAAAATAGACACTGGTTTCCACTTCCCTGACGAGAAACCTCAAATGAATGTTTCCTACCTCTAGAAGAACTATTGGCCTGACGCGACACTAATCCTTTAAATCCAGTACTTGTGTCATCCCTCAGATTATGCTCAGTGATAAGGTCATGATAAACTATTATAGAAAAGGTAAGAAGGATCAAGACATTCACCTGAGTTTGGATGTCATAATGGATCCCATCATCAAAACGTCTTGCATGTGAAATCTCCATAACTAACATAGAACCTTGTTCGAGATGCATGAACTCTCTGGCTCTATCAGCCCCTAGTGTATGAGGAAAGAACTGATCATAGAAGGCAGTCTGGAAGTCAACCCATAACATGCCTAGATGATGACCAGCATGGGTAACTACATTCCACCAACGCTTGGATGAATCCCAAAGCATGTATGTAGAAAGATTGACTCTCTACTCTAGAGGTGTCTCAAGATTCTCAAAGATAGACAGCATGGCCTCTAGCCAAGAATTAGCAACCTAAGAACTGTCATCCCCTAAAAAATTAAGAGGATGTTACTGCTGGAACTCGTGGGTCAGATCAGCCATCATAGGTGAAACACATGGATCACCTTTCATGGACTGCATCAGATATAAGAAACTATCATAAACTTGGGAATTAGTGCCCTGATTAGGTACAGTAGACAATGACTCAAGTGGAACTTTTGGAAGTAGTACTGGAGGCTCAAGGACCACCATGTCTGGAGCATGGTCATCACCACCTTCCTGGAGAACGACATGAGGACGTTGTAGTGTAATTGGCCTACAAATGGAAAGAACAAGCCTTAGAACAAGAATAGGAGCAAAATTTGGCACCACTAATAGAATATGAAAGTAATAAAAATAACTACCCCAAGTAATACTACCCAAACTACCCACTTAGATGGTTAGGTATCGGTATGTGCTCAAGTATAAGTTTCATGTCTTTTTGTAGTTACTTTCTAGGTTAACTCCCTTACCTTTCATAAACATGATAATGCATGATAAGGATATGCAAATAATTCATTTTAGTTTTTAGGATTCTATTTATAATGGATAGTCATTTCCAATGAATCAATTCCCATACACCTATCACTTGAAATGACACCCATTTACTTATAGTATAATGGCTCGACTTGGTAAATTACTCATCCCAACCCATGAGGGCCCATAAACCTCATGAATTGAGACATGCAATCACTTAATAAAAGCCAAAGTAATACAAGTAAAAGTAACCATCACAACATAACTTAGTAAGTACGGGCATATCAAGCAATGCAAAGAAGTGAAATACACCCATATGGCATGAAAATATGCATGAAATGTGAATTCTAGGTACCTATAATGATGCATGTAGAAATTATTCTTTCTCTCATGTCATCAGGTTAAGGATGAAATAAATTATCAAACAGAGTAATAATCAATAACACCACACAACTATGCATCACCCAATGGTGAAATAATATCAACTGTAATAGGAAAAATAGAACAAAAATTACATTTTGGGTAACTTGGATTTTACCCCAAACATGGATTCACGATGCCCAAGCACAACTTATGAACAAGTACCAAGTGTTCCAATTCTCCAATCTATTTTCTCCAAATAGTAAGTAAGAAAAGAAACCACCTTTGATACCACTTTGTGACGACCTGGACTCGGATGCCACTTAACGGGTGCCCTGAGCTTAGGGGGCCACTTGGCCTCAAGCACATCTTCCCGAATTCCAGAGGCTGTCAACTAGCAGCGAGGGCCTAGGGTGTGTTCATGGGAAGACTATTCCCTCATTAGCAGAGTGTAGCACAATGAAAAGAATATAAAGTAATAGTAAATAGAGAAAGCAATTTAAATTAACAATGAAAGCAAATTGATGTAATAGATAAATAAGTATAACAATAACTGTATCAACTGGGAATGTAAAGATGTGATGTCATGTCACTAGGAAAATTGGAAAACATGGGTACAAAACAATAGGCATAACATGTTCTAAAATGTAAAGTAAAACAAAGACTACTCTAAGAATCCTGAGATCCAACTTAGTCATCTACTATCAAGCTCTATCCTATCAGTAGGAAATCAGGTGTTGGAAAATGTATGATTCGATTTTTCAATACCTGCAACCATGTAATCTACTTTGGGTACTAAACGGAACCTAGAGAGGGTGTGAGATAAATCATAGTGGACCACCACCAATGGTGTCTATAACATCTGACTTGTGTAATGGAATATAGTAGTGTGAAAAAATTCATATATAAGAAAAGAAAGTAATACAATATAACTAAATACCCAAGTACTTACTTCAGCCCTCGGCTGGTGTCTGAACATGTTACCAATTCATTAATTATGTAATTACCATTTAATTTTAATAGGTCACTTGAGGCATATCTAACACTTACATCACCTTGTGATAATATAAGTAGTGAAGGTCCCAAGACATGATAAGGCAACCTGAAAATGATATCCATTGAGGGAGTTCCATGGTAAAAACCAGGGTAACATAAATCTCACAGAATGCTAACTCAGTAGCATCGGAGTCTAACTAAGGGTTAAGAGTGTAATCCAAGGATCGTAATCTAAGGAATTCTATAATAAGGTGCCTACTGAGTCCAAGGAGTGTATCCAAGGTAAAATGGGACTAAGTAATGACTTGGTCCAAGGAGTGTACCCAAGGAACCTACTTGTCAATGCTGGATCTAAGGAGTTTATCTGAGGTATCAAAAATAATGGAAGGGACCCTATGGTATTATACTGGGAATCTAAGTAATATAAAATAACCAGATTCTAGGTGGGTATCAACCTAAGAAAACCACATCCTTGAATCAGAATGGTGTTCCCTTGACCTAAGGTATTCTTCTCTCAGAATCCAAGGCGAGCTTGAGTTAGTCCATTCCTATTTGATATTTTAATCATGTATTAATTAATTTGGTTCAAGTATTTCCTTATATTAGTGTGGATAGGTCAAGTAGAGTTGAAACCATTTATTTATTGGTCCAAGTATTGTATTCCATTAGTGTGGATAGGCCAAGTAGTGTTGCGACCATTTAATCAAGTCTAAGTTAGCCATTAAGGCATATTCAATTATTGAGGTTCACTCTGCTAACTTCCATCAACATGGAAATGGGTGCTACAAACTTGTAACCTTTATTAAATATCTTTTAATAAGGCCAAGTTATATACTTAGTATACTTACCATTCTACATTTCACATTTAATAGTTATTCGAAGCACTTACCTTAGGCGGGTCAAGTGGTGAGCATACATGGTACATGCCATTATGAAATCCTCATTAAACAAAAAAGTAGCTATTATAGGAAGGATCACCTTTAGTAAGTTCAATCAAGGGCACACCCGAATGATGTCTCAAATGTGTCAAAACACTAAAAACCCAATTATGGCATAACCTTCGACATGAGACGAATTGAGTTGTGGGTGTAACTACTAATAACTAATCACATATTTGGAAAGAGAATAACCATACGATTCTAAAAAGTATAATAATGGAATGTAAATTTAAGAAATGTTCCCTGATGGAATTAGTGGTCCCCACATGAATATCCCAAATCAACAAACTTTAGTGATGAGTTATAGACCACCTAACTTAGGGTTGTACGATCCTACTCCTCTGGTATCGACCCTTGATTTCCCTCAGATCAGAGTAGATCTAAGAAAAGGTGTAAAACACTCACATGGAGATAACTAGGTCGAGATTTGAAGATAAGAAGAACAACTAAAGAGAACTCGAGTACTTACCGTTGTGCATCCAACGTGACGAACAAAAGCTTGATCAGATGTCGGAAGAAGGAGATATCTTGATCTCTAGTCTTGGCCTTCAAAAATACCCAAATGAGTGAAAATGGAGGAAAATCCCACTGGTTCTAGAATTAGGAATAAGGAGGAGGATTAAATGACCATTAAGGAAAAAACTGAAAATTTACCCAGAAAATTAGCTTGCGCACAGTTTGTGAAACTGTGCCCAAACCGTGCGAGACGGCTCTGCCTGAAATCACATCATCTACACGATTTTATCAAATTGTGCACAAGCCATGCACATGTACCTATAAAAAGGGGCGCTCACATGGTTAGGTTGCACGACCATGCACCAACTATGTGAGGTGGCTCTGTTCGAAAAAACGTGGTTCGCATGGTTTTCTCTAAACCACACGCAAGACCTGTTTTCTCCAAAAAGATGGGTTTTGGGTTCCGAACAAGCCATAGACACCCTTGTAACCTTTACTAACATGTTAGGAATCCAAAAATAGGTCCAAAGTAATGATTTTGATAAAAAATTAAAGGATCCACACCAGAGTGAAAAACCGGGTTCTTACACATTATCCACCAATGAACACTTCCTCTACCTTTTATAATATCTTGCATCAATATATTTTTATTTTTAGTACTCAAAGGGGGATTTTTTACCATATATTTTCCCAATATTTCCATTAATGGATTATATTAGGAGTTGATGATATGAAGAAGGAATTTCCATATGAAAATTAATCCATTGTATTTGTAATAGGGGTTTGAATTTTGTGACTTATAAAACCACAAAGAAATAAGAATTAGATACATGATCCCCAAATAGGATTTTAAACATGATATTCCCAATAGGTTTCTGTTCATTATTTTATTCCCATGGATTATCAAATTAGAAGGATCGAGATTAGCCTCCTTATATCCCAAATAGTGAAGAGTCTAAGAATAGTTTCAATACTTGAACCACTATCCATGAGGGATCGTTGAACATTGATTTCATCAAATTTTCAAGACACATACAGAGGTTTGATGTGCCTATTTATATTAGCTTCTCAATCCAGTTATGTAAAGGAAATCATAATGTAGAACTTTATTGGTTCATTCTCAGTCCATTCTTTTCAATAGAAACTTCTTCATCTTAGAACTCTTGAGGGATTGATAAATCCTTAATAAGAGACTCCTTGAGTTCCATGGAGAGATAAATGGAATCAAAATTGAACATCATGTAGGGATGAATGTGAGATGCTTCAAAAAATCATATTTATAATGAAATGATCAATCCCATGGTACTAATCTCAATATTGAGGCTTATAATCTAGAATGGGTTATGATGATGACTTTACTACTCATAAATTGAAGGTTGGGGGATTTTTTTGGGTTACATTCAACTTACTTTCCCATAATTTCATATTTAATGGATAATCACATATTGGAAAATTTATCCACCAATATGATAGGATTAGAGTGAGCTTTAAAATATTTGGGATCAAATTGATGATCCTATTACTTTCTAAATGTTTATTTTTTCTATATCATATATGATTTTGGTAGGGATGTAACTTGGATTCTAGGGTCTTCCTTGGTTATGTATATAATGTCCTCAATGACCTCCTTCAAGAGAATTGATATGATGATCCATTTCATAAAAACATTCTTCATTAAAATATAAGTTTATCAAATAGATGATGCCGACTAAACCATATTTTTATTCAATGTTAGAGGGATTTTTTGTCTAGTAGGGTGGAACTCAGCCTCCCAATGATGGGGTCATTAAATTCATGAGAATTTAGACCGATTTAAGGACATACTAGGGTCTATGTTCATGTATTTTTATTTATAAACATCAGTTAAAGTTTTTCCTAGAACATTATTTGGGATAAAATGTTTTCTTAGGTGTTTCATATGGAACTGCGGCAGTGACTGGCTGATTTAGTCATTCCATGATGACTATATGGGCACTGCTCAATGATTTATTGGTTATCTGGTTTTTATTTATTTTATCTTTCTTAGATATTTCTTACCATTTTAATTCTTCTTATAGTATAGAAATTGGAATATGTGTCACCTGTGTTATGGAACTATCTAGGGTTACTAGTTTCTTATTTCCATTCCCTAGAATAAGCCTTTGAAGAAAAAGAAGTCTTGGATATTGTTCCCAAACATCCTATGGAAGGGGAATTAATTAAGGTGATAATTTAACCCTACCTCATCAGGTTTTCTGATCTCCAATATCATAAATAGGTTCTTCTCCAAATTATAAATGAAATACCCTAATACTTGTTCATTTTAGGAGTAGTATCCTTTCTTGTTATTTTCAATGTTTTAAAAACACTTCCAATTGTTCATTTTCTAATGGGGGTGCTATTTATATTGCCTAGGATGATGTTTCATATTATATTTTATAGGCCTAGGGTCTATATCTAGAACCAAAGCTAGTTTAAGAGTGATAGTAGAGGTTTCACTTTGCAACAACTCCTTGTATCTATTGAAGATATTGTTAAAGATTTGGATTGGGTGCACCAAATGGAATATTCCAATCGTTTCACTACCACAGTGAACCCCCAAAACCTACTAGGATAATTTTGAATAATGAGAAATATTTTTAGATCACATCGGAGGTTCTCTATATAATTTTTTAGTAATTATTCCTTCCATATTTTCATGTCTAAGAGATAGGTTAATACCATACATATAGAAATGAATTATATGACTCCATAATTTTCTATTTTCTTGCTATTTTAGAGGTCATGTATATCTATATTTTTTAGTGTAAAACTAAATTAATAAAACAAATATACTCAGAGATATTCCTAACTAAAAATGGATTTGTCTACCATATTTCTATACTAGAAAACATAGGTCTCTATAAAGTTTTCAGGAATTATCTAAGATTTTTCATCACTTTCTTCTCTATTGTTACCAGTATTGTATGAAACATAGTATATAAGGTGATGTTCTAGATATCACATTCCATTAAAAATTAAGAAATCAGGAATCCAAAATTTATGTGGAGGAGGAGTAAAATATATGGACTCATGGTATGGTTTCCTCTCTAGCTACACTGATATACACTGACCTTCCATAGATTTTATATGAGTATAATTATATTCAATAAACTTTGTTATACTACTACTTAATATGATGAATGAGAAATAATGTTCATATGATCTTGATATTAGTGAATAATATAAACCTTTTTAGGTAACCTTCCTCGTTATCCAAGAGGGCTTTCCTATAAAATGGATTCTTTTCCCCTAGTATAGGGAACTCTTTGGATTCAAGTGGGTATATAATCAAGTTGAAATATTGATTCAATTTTAAGTTTATTATAGGGATCTATTCTACTACCATTGGTAGAGAAATCTATTCATATTAAAGAGGATCAGTAAGAGGAGGCATGATTTCTTTAACCTTATAATTACCCTCAGTGGGTATATTTTCTATGAGTAACTCAATACTAATATTCTTTAATTTCATTATATTTTCACCATACTAGGAAATTCATTCCTCAATAGAAATGATTTCATATTTTTTGGTAGTGGGTGGGATGTGGAAATTTATATGTTCTTACCTTCTTACTTATCATTGGATCACTAAGTATTTGATATTTGAATGTTTGGTAGTTCCCTAAAATCATGATTTTATATCTAATTCTGGGTATAGATACCTTTTTATCACACTTCATTGTAGATGATATTTTGAACAAATTCTTTCTCTTTTTCATTCCTCTCTATACTAGTTCCATGATTTGAAATATTTATGGGGTTTATACTTACAACATTTACTAAAATGAATCCCATGATAAGAAAATGATCCTCATTTCCATCAGGTAATCTCAAAGCCTTACTAAACTTATAATACTTTTCAATAAGAAATCATAATTATCTATATCCTTTTATTTCCTATATAATTTATTGGTCTTGTGACCCCTTCAGGGTTTTAATCTCTCTTTTTATAGATCACTTTGAGATGATGTAGTCAGCTATTTATAAACAATGATTTTAATTGAATATATTCTAACTTACAATAAACATGATCTTGATAAAAGGGAAAAGTAATGAATTTCCAATAGTACAAACCATGGAGAAAATTTTTATAGGGCTTCCCTCAATCTATATATTACTAATATCTATAGTTGGGGTCAAAATTCAACAATCTCTATGGGATCTATATAATTATATGCTATTACAACTATAGTTACATCCCTATTAATAATTAATTGTTATAAGGGTGGTGATGTGGTAAGAATGTCCCCATCCTTGTATAATGGGGTTCCCCCTATATTGTTATAACTATAAACACATCCTTTCCCACCTTTTGGTCTCATATCCCAATTTGTAATGAATATAGTTTATTTTCTATCTCTTCTAAAGAAACCTTTATTTTAGAAGAAATATCTTGATAATGGGTTTGGACTATAGTAAATCTTTCACCTATTTAACTTTATTAGTGGCCTTGTAAATAATCCTATTGATCACTCTTCCCATTTAGTATAATTTTTTTGTACTCTAGGGATGGTGGGGTTTTATTGGATGGACCAAATAACATACCCAACTCTTAGTACTGAATCAAGTTTTGAAGTATTGAAATTGTAAATTACCATACTAGAATGATCCTATTGACCTGTGATATAAGTGAAGTAAATGGATTCATATTCTACCTATATTTTGATATAAAGGTTTGGAGAAGCCTTGTTGTTAAATTATAATATAATATTGAGTTTTATAAAAAAATATTGTGGGATATTCTCTCAATGTTTGATAAACATTGGATTCTAGGACACTGGAAGGGCATCTAGATCAACATGGTGGAAATACTTATCCAATTACTCAAGGTAGTTGAAATAACATTCATAGGGAAAATGTCAAAATTTGAGATATTTAAATTTATTCAATAAATTTCAATGAATGTGGGGTATATGTTAATCTTTTAATATGTTGGGGATTAAAAAATGGAAGGTTTCTATGGTCTAGAACATAAATTGAATTTGATCTTCAGCCAACCCATTATAAATAATATTAGAATCTTCCTCATCTTCATCGAATGATTCTTCAACATTTTTTGACCACAAATGTCAATTTACTACTACTTTACAAAGTGAAGCAAAAATCATTTTGAATGTGTTCAATTATATCTAGTATGAAATAATTTTTTATAATAAATGATGATGAATGCCACCTCAACTCATATGTTGGATTTTATAATACACATCTGATTAATAATGGAGAACCATATTTTGTTTTTCTAACACCTTTTTATGAGAAGATAAATATGATATAATCATGATATAAAGTTTAATTTATCAATGGATAGTCTGGGCAGGACCCCTAGGGCCTTTTTATTAATTACAATAAGGAGGAACTGTTTGATTTTTCAGTTCTTGAATACAACATAATGGATCTTTGTCGTTTATTGGTGCTTGATCAGCATAGGGAGGACCTTCATGGTAGTTGGATGCTTTATTTCCATCATGGGGAGGGACTTTATGTCAGATACCATGTATAAGACTTCCATGTTTAGTACTCTGAGTATATTTTTTAGTTTTTTTATTGATCAACACATGTACGATCTTTATAATTTCTTAGTACTTAATCACTATAGGAAGGGTCTCTATGGTTTTTTAGTGTTTGATCACCTTTTGTAGGACCTCCACAGTTTCCAATTTCTTGATGTTTAGTGTTAAGAGGTCTTTTTATTATACACCATAGGTAGGATACCCATTTTTAATCTTTACAATGTCACAGGGAGGACCTCCATAACATGGGATTTAGAAAGGACCTCAAGATCTACCTATTTGTATTTTAGTATAGTAATAACTTCCATGGATACTGGATTGTTGATTTCCATTATGGGGAGGTCCCCCACTTCAATTGATTACTTTTTTCCAAAGAGGACCTATGAAATTTATACACTAGAGAGGACCTCTAGATCCTTTTATTTGAGTTTTAACACTAGGTTGACCTTCATAGTTGATATTCATGTTTTTGTAGGGAGTACCTCCATGAAAAATTATTTGGAGGGGACCTCCAAAGTAATTTATGATGTCACTATAGAGAGAAAATCTAGGATAGTTTTTAATCTCCCTCATTAGAAAGGGGTCAGTGGAAGTAGTCGTTGGTGTGCACCTTAAAAGTGTTTGAGGGTTCTTTCTAATAGTTGCATGGAATTTTCCTTCATTCACTATCAAAATATACTGATGGGTATCAAATATAATGTTTGTTTTAGTTTATATGTGGGCATACTCATGATCGTTTGTGGTTGATTACCCCAGGTAAGTTATCCTCTTTGGTTCCATGGCCTGGGTTATTAGAGTTGGTATTACTCCACTTCCATGGCCTGGGTTATTGGAGTTGGTATTACTCCGACACCAGTTTCCTAGGGGATTTTGTAAGTACATCAGTGGAAATGACTATAGTGAATAGAATCCGTTCTAGGAAGATCTTAGGGATTTCTTTAAAAATGATTTACTTCCACCTAAACCTTCCCAAAATAAGAATTTTATAAATTTCCATAGTTTGGGGAAAGGCTCCCTATGTGCATGGATGTGGTGATAGGGGATTCCTACCCCATTCTAACCCACCATAGATTTGATGGTCACCAGGACTTCAACTCTTCTAATATCATGTGATTTATATCTATCGTAGAAATAATTTCATTTTCAAATTATCCATGACCATGTAATTTTACAATTTATGTTGTAGGAAATAAGTGGGTGATAGTGTTTATTGGTGTTATGGAGATAAAAAAGTCATCATAGTAGTGGCGTGTGTCTGAGGTACCATCGAACGATGATTCACAACAACCCAACTTGTATTGTGACTGACCCTAGCTTAGAATGGGAACTTTATTAATTTTGGAATATTCATTGGGGATGTCATTTTAATGTTTAGGGAACAAAAAATAAAGTGAACTCTTGAATGTAGTGTCATAAATGAGATTTCATGTTCAATCAATATCTTTTACAAGTAAAAAATTTCACATTGAATTCACTATTTTTTGTTTTTTTGATATTTTTGATCCTTATTCTAGGGATCTTATTTTTTATAGTCTTGATCCGGATTTATAAAGTAAGGAAACCTATCAATAACCTTGGGTGGTGGTCAAGAAACCTTCTATTAGATGAGAATATTGGAGTTCAACTCATCTCACTAAGATCTTGTTTCATAGTCTAGGACTCCCTTATAGATTTAGGTTATGTTCATGAAATCCTTACCAGTAATAATACCAATTACCCTTATCATGAAACTAGTATATTTAAACCATGAATAAATGAGAATATATATGACATTTTCTCCGTATTTTACCTCATTGGTAGGTATGCTATGGTTTAAATCCACATAGATGGACACTATGGGATTTATTTCCATTAAAGGATTTGATAGGTGTTGTGGAGTTATGATCAGAACCATGAAATGGGATTCCAATATATCCCCACAAAGGGAATCAGAACCCACATAGTTCAGTGCTAATTAATGAATCATGTTTTACATTTCATGGTTGTATGACAAGGACTATAGTGGTGCCTTTTAAGGTCAGACAATTATGACCAATGATGTTCCTTTTTATGTTCATACATCCAAGACCATTATATAATGAAAATTAGAGTAATATGGATATGAATTATTCTAATTGTTTTAAATTCATAGAGAGTGGAGTATAAAGTGAATAGTAAAACAAATGGTTTGTTATGGGAGTTATGTGTGAGTGAACTTTTTTTACATTAGGATTATATTATATTGGAGTCCCATTTGTATTCATATCATATTCTTTTATAACTATAAATGAGGTAAAGATGACTAGATTCATGGATGGTGAAAATTGCAGAGGAGAAGTTGGGTATTACACCAAATCAATTGCCATTTTCACCCCCTCAATCATTTATTGGACCTAAGGAGGCTGACCAGATGTTTAAGAGGTATAAAAACTAGTTTTGAGAAATCACAATGAATTTATTGATCCAAGAAATATTACATGGGTTTATTAGGTGAATATATCATCATTATTAAAGTAATACACGATTGATTATATTCCAAATACCTTAATTATTATTGAGTAAAACTAGAGAGATTATTATTATGAAAGGAATACATGATCAAAAGGGAGAATGAAATTGTACATAATGATCCAATCATGCATGTTAGAAGTCCATGAAGGAAATTTGATTAGAATAGGATTTTTGGGTGTTTGAACTTGGAGAATGGGTTCCACTAAGGTATTTTATGTCATTAATATTAAAGAGTTTAGTTTAGACTAGGAAGGTTTCTATGAAAGGTGGGTCACCCAAGTATGCCTCATATAGGTTGGTAATAATCATATTGGATGAGTGAACCTGGATTCCATAGTTGATAGGAATTAGAGGATAGTTATGAATGATATTGTGAAACTTGGGAAAATAGGTTCCCTTGTGTTTCCTTGGAGGGATGGGAATGAATTTAATTGGAAAGACTTGGGTACCATTCAATTTCTCCCTTCTTTCTTAGATAAAACCTCGAAAGGGGTAATTTACATTATATCTTGGGATAAATTGTCTCTAATGAAGGTTGTAAGTGTAGAAACATTATATGACACAAATAACCTTGATCACTATTAATTTTTTTATATTTTTGATCAAAAAATCACTTGAGGTAAAGCTTGTAAGGTCTGAGTGCATAATCTCTTACTCTATGCTTTCAGGCATTCCATGCTTCTAACTTATAAAGTTTAATGATATTAATTATCAAAGTCAGAGGTTAGGGGGTTATTTACTAGGAAGATAAAGCCTGTTTACCTATGTAACTTCTAAAAACCATCTTGAGAACACAATTTCTTTGAGAAAGGTATATGGTATTATGGTGCCTGGGATTAGGGAATGGTGCTGGATACCTAAAATCAGGGTGTATGATTGGAAACCTAACATTAAGGAATGATACTATTTTCATGGAATCATGAAATGAAAAAAGTTTCCTGGATAAGGGAATAAAGCTATGTGAGAGGTGGAGTTCATGAAACTGCATTCCTTAGTTCCCATCCTTTGAAATTCTCTAATTATTCTATAGGATTCAGGGAGTTTCCCTTGTATCATATTTGAGAACTAAATAATTTCTCTAAGGTTATAAAGAAAGTTGTATTGGATTAGAAAGGTTCCCTAGGAAGTGTGGGAGTAAGTAGTTTTTCAAGTGGGTATAAGTTACATTGGAAGAAGCAAATCAGGGTGAATTTAAGTAGGGTTTCCTAGGTAGTAGTATTCTTCCTTCTAATTATAAGGGATCCAAGATTCAATGTTTTAAGTGTCTCTATTTAGGTAATACTAGACCCAACAGTCCTTCTAATTATAAATAGTTCCATTAGCATAGTAGGTATGGTCATCTATATAGGTGTTATAAGTCAACACCTTTTGAGAGTGTGGACCAGTTACCATAGTAGATAAAAACATCTCATGTTCAACCTAGGGTATAGAAAACTGAGGTAAAGAGATTTTTTTTTGGAAACTCTCAATGGGAAATAGGTGGAGATGTTAGAGTTATAAAGCTAGTTGTGTTTTACTATATACTATGATTCAATAGGGGTAAATTAAAGCTTTAGAAATCTTTAAATAATTCCTTTTAAAATTATTATAGTTGTGAATGAAAAAATAAAAGTCACTAAGATGACTAAGAACTGTACTACTACATATGGTGATGAAACAAATATCTTTTTATAATAATAAATTTGATCCTAGTATGACATGTATAAACTTTACATCATTTCCATCACTTAATTATTACATAAAACAAATAAACTCACAATCCTAGAACCAAAAGGTTTATTTCATTTAGTTATTAGTACCATAGATTCTTTATTTCACATTAATTCTTCAATATATCCTAGAAAATTATCCTCAAATGAAATCTTCCAAAAAAATTTACTACATGTAATTCCTTGGTGAAAACAGATATATAATAGGGAATGATCTCAAATTCTCAATAAGGGGAAAACATATCAATGAGTCAAAAGGATTAGATCATAAAAATGAGAGAAAACATGATCATGGGAGAAATATATGATTAAAAAGAACATGTAATCATATAATTTTTCCATAAAGTATAATATAAGGAAATATAACCTTAAAAGGATCATCATGGAATCAGAATATATACCATGGAATAATAATGTTGAAACATGATACAATAATCATGGGTCATGGAGAATAACCTAGAAATAAGGAATAATATAGAAATGTGATATAATCAAGATAATAATAAATCATAACATTGTGAATGAATCTAACTGTGATTAGGTACATACACAAAGTTGTGTACATGTAATCACATCCATGTATAGAGCTATGAACATAGCTAACTACCATCATCTTCACAAATAAAGTTATGAATGATTATATATTCCCTCATATTAACATATAAATTTGTAATAAATGATAACTATCATCCAATTCACATATAGAGTTGTGAACAATCTAACATACAAAAGGTTCATACATAAATTTTTGAAAAAATCTATCCTCTATAAGGTTCATTCACAATGTTTTGATAAAATCTAACCACTATCAAGTTAAAGCATACCATTTTTATATCATGAGATATATAACATTACCCAATGAATTATAGGTATATATTAGAACCAACCATCACATAATGATAAAACCCATATATGTGCTCCACATGAATTCAATCAGACATCTCCACATGAAAACTGTAAGGAAAGAAAATGGGTTAGATAAAATTTTCAAATGGTTTCATATAAAACGACATCAAGAATTAAATTAGTTGATAAAAAAAATGTAATCTCCCAAATAATCATACCATATGAGAATTTAGAGGGTAATTTTGAAACTTAAATCCATAGGAGGATAATCTTTTGGAGATATAGAGGAAAATGGAAGCAATATCTTAGGGAGGGTTCTCATAAAATATTTTTAACATTGTCATAAGAACCAAAATTACAAGTTACTTTCAAAAAATTATTTTTGAGAAGGTAAGAAGAAGATTTTTTAAAAAACAATTTTAAAAGGAAACTACAATAATGGAACCTTGAAAGTGATAAAAAATTAATTTTTTGGATTTTAGGGAAGTTTTATAGGAAACCCACATCAATAAAAAAGTTATAAAATATACTTTAGAAAAGATATAAATAAAAATAATATGATAACATAAGGTAATACATATTATGATTTTAAAATAATAAAATAAAACATTGGTATTATGAAATAATTTGGGTATGGAATAGAAAGAGCTAATAGAGGGAATGTAAATTATTCTTAACAAAATCATATTTTTATGATGAAATAAATCCATAAAAGAAGAAGATTTTGACATGAAAATGTAATTAACCAATATAAAATTGAAAATACCATATGATATAGATAATTAGTATAATATAACAAACTTAGAGGAATAAAGTCAAATAATAAAGTGCATAAATCAATGAAAATATATTGGGTAAAAAATACCCATATGTTTTTCATATATTTTATTTATAAGGGAAATTATTTATAAAAAAATGAGAAAAAAATTATTTTGGAAAAGAATGAATCCTTGTATGGGAAGATTTATAAAGAAAAATAATGTTGATGGTGGGAAGATGAGATCATATAGAGAGTGCTAAAAAGGTTTACAACTCAATGAAAGGAAATTGAGTTAACAAAAACTTCTTATGACATTGGTAACTTTTGAATCAAAAGACTATAATAGAGTGAAATTTAAATGGAACTTTAAATACCATTAATAAAAAGTGAATTTTGGAAAAATACTTCATATAATAATTATATACACTATATAAATGAAAATATGTTTATAATATGAACCATGTCTCAAATAAGGAAAATTAATAGGAAAACCCATTACCTTGGATCCCTGCTTGGTCAGATATGATATTATTTTTCGATATAAGAACTATATTTATATATATTTTACTTTATTCCATTCATTTATAAATTTTTTATTACTCATTTATTAATATTTTTTTAAAAAAAATTAATATTCAGGTGTTATTAGTCCCATTTTTCCTATGCTAGCTTTGGTGTGATAGTTCCAGTCCATGATCCTTAATCATGTATTCATCACCTAAATAATGTACCTTGAGGTTCCATAGGTGTGTCTGATATAGTTATTAATTCCGATAGTCATTTTATGTAAGTAATAGAGATGGATCATCTTGGGTGGTTAAAATCAACTTTATTGTGATTTTTGATTCAAAAAAGAGAATTGATTTTATTAATGAATATAATTATATATATTTAAATTATTATAATGACCTAATATTTTGGATCCTTTAAACTAATACTCTATGCAATGCCTTATGTCACATGCAACACCAAACTAACACAACACCCGACTAAAATGAATCATAGAATATTAAAATTACATAAATAATATATTAATTACTAATAAAAACATTAATCAATTATAAATTCATAAAATAATATGATTAAGAACACTTAAAGTATTAAAAATAAACTTTTTGAATAAAAGAAGTTTTCCCTTATATAATTTATTTTAATTTAAAAATATAAATTTATAAATTTTAGAATTTTAATTTGAAAAAATTAATATAATTTTTGGATTAATCGTGTTAATATTTTGCGTAAGATGAATTTAGAGATTCTGTTTCTGACTTGTAAGACTTTGAAATATATTAAGAAATATTTTTGGATCCAGGCGCTGAGACGACATGAGATTCCAAGGCTTGGTGAGATTAGAATTGATATTATAAAAAATAAAAAATATATTTATATCATTCGCATTTAGTTTTTCATAAATAATTGAATATCACATAAAAAGAGTCTCAAATATAAAATATGAGACCATTGTTGAATCTAGAGTGCGGGGTTTACTCTAGGTGCGACCTAAGGTTGGTCGGCGTCAGATGTATGGTTGAGGCGGTCACTGGCAGGTTCCTTTAATTAAAATAAATAAATAATTTTTTTTAATAAACAACCTAATTAAACTGTCTATAAATAAAAACTTATAATTATTTTATAAGGGTTTGACGCATAACCCTTGATAGACCTGGGAGGAGGAGGAGAGCATTCTTCTTAGTGGATTGACATCAAGTGATGAACAATGACTAGATAGAGGTTGATTGAAAAATAGGGGACGTATAAGATCATCCTCATTGATGGAAAACATGTTCTTCAACAATGAATGATCCATAATCAAGGTAGGTCTCATAAATTGTGATTTCATACCTTGATTAAATGATTGAGAACTGGTTTTTATTAACCTGATTTTGAACTGTGATTTATCCTCCCTTCACATAAGACCAATTCTGGTAAATTAAATTATTGATTTAATTTTATCTTATTTGACATGAAATCACCCCTAAAAATCCTCAATTCTATGATCATTGGCCAAGATAACTTTTACAATGATGATGATATCTTTTTTCTTATGCCTTCCCCCACTCATTCTTCACATTCTTTATCGTTGGACCATAGGGTCATGATTTGACTATTACCGCATGGATTTGAGTGTGATCAAACTCCTAGATTCATGGTTGATGTGAAAAAAATGACTCAATCAGAGTTTTTTTGGATAAATTAGAGAGTATTTTGGGTATCAGTGATGGATTCATGGATTCAGGATCTGAAGAGGTGATGGTAGCATGGGAGGTGTGCGAAATATGAGAAAGATTACCATGGGTGATCAGGATATGATTTCTAGCCACCAGAGGGCCAAACTAAATGCCCGAAGGCAAACCCCACATGTTTCGATTGGTCAAACGGTGAGAATCATGGTGGGAAATAGATATGGATGTTGTGTGAAAGATGTGAAATTTCTATGAAAATCCTGACTACATAGTGCGTTCTGGGATAAAAACACATCATTTTGTAACCTAGCTATGGTGGCTAGGGTTTTAGAAAAAATATAAAGATCACACACTATATGGCTAGGACACACACTATGTGACCCTCCCTGAGTATCCAATCCATGTGACTGTTGTACACACCTAGGACCCTGTGTGGGAGGAAATGTTGTGTACTCTGGGAATACATGAGAATTTTTCAGTACCTAGGCATAACGAGGTACATGATCAAGTACATGACACTACATGACTCACATGAGCATGACCAGAAGCACACAAGAAGGCTTCGGCTAGCCAAGAAAGGATGTGTGGTCCCCGTACATTCCATGTATGGTTCTTGGTCACTAAGACATGTCTATAGGAGACATGTTCAGGTGAGGAGGAAGGGTGACACACCATGTAGACCCCCATACACATTGTTTACTTCCATGTAAAACATATTTATCTCATATCTTCTTCATTTGGACTTAAATTTTATCCCATGAGTAGTCTATAATGAGTGTTTTTCTATGTATAATGTGATGATAGACTTCACAATGGATTTTGAGATATAATTAAAGATTATCTGAGCATGAATCTTCTTTTGACGATGCTCGATGGTGGTAGTGATCGGGCAAGATCATCATAGAGATTCTAGGTAGAGGCGGTACTCTCCTATAACCCTTGAGTGTGGGCACTCAATCCATAGAGACAGTACTACCCAATCACTCAAGGGCATGATTCCTCCCCACTCATTGATAAAATGAAGATGGTACTCCCCTTTCACACCATGGAATGAATACTCTATCCATGGAGATAATACTTACTTATCTCACCAGGGCATAGGTCTTCCATAGTCAGTGTTCATATGGAGATGGTACTCCCGTATCACACCAAGGTATGGTTCTTCCACACTCATTTGTTCAGATAATATGATACACCCCCACCACACCAGAGTGCGAGTCTTCTATATAGGGAGACAAGACTAACCTATCACACTAGGTAATTGGTCCTCCATTCTCATTATTATAGGTAGAGACAGTACTCTATTATATGAGTGTGATTCCTTTATCTATATAGATGGTACTCCCCTATAGCACTAGGGTGTGGGTCCCCCATAGTTTGTACACAGATATAGATATGGTACTCCCCCACACAAGCACGATTCCTATATACACAGAGTGGAATTCCCCTATTGTACTAGGGTGCATGACCTCTATCTTTAATGATTATTCTCCCTTGTGTTCTAGGGAAGTGGGTAGGTGAAGTCCCTCCTCATGACTTCTTCAGATAGAAACACAAGATTTCAGGCATCAATGAATGACCATTGGAGTTGCAGGAAAACTTATCATCCTAGGTTGTGTTGTAAGATGGATATCCCCTTTCCCTTTTATATAAGTTTCTTATATGAACATATATCTATGTTGTTGGGTTTCATTTATGTAACTTCCTGAACTGATATCCACTTGAAAAAAGCCCCAAGTTGGTAGGTCACTTGGCCTCAAGAATGTCTCCTCATACACTAGAAGTTGCCGACTAGCAGTGAGGATCTATGGTGGTACAATTGGGATACTATACCCTCATATCAGAGTGGCACAATGGTAATAATAAGTAAAAAATAGTGGAAGCATAAAACAACATATGTAAGAGAGGGAAAAAATAAAATAATCAACTAAAGAAGCACAAACAACTCTTAAACTATAAAAAATTCAAAATCCAAGGGCCAAGTCATATATATAATGAATTCATGGCATGATGGTATAAAAAAAGAGTGAAAAGGGGGATATAGAATATAAGAGTACACATCATTCTATATAAAAAATACAAAATATTAAAATATCGCACCTTTAGAATCATTATCATATGCTCAGTCCTCTGTTCCCATGCTCTATGCTTTAAGTAAAGAGATCAAGAATTTACAGTAGGGAAGTTTCCCTTATCCACACTTAAAGACATGAATTCTACTTGGGTACCAAAGATGGACTGAGCAGGGTGTGAGATAAACTCATTAGTACACCACCAACAGTGTTTAGAAATAATCCATCCAGTGCACATATCATAATGATGTGCATGTATACTGAATAGTAAACAATACTGAATAATAAATATTGGCCATCTTAGGTTCCTACAGTACACCTAGCTGGCTCTACCTAGTTTGGTATAGGCTGGAATGAGATTGATCAGTAACCATATATATATTAATCAATTATATATAATATATACATGTATATACACACTATACATGAGGAATTTTAGATCTATATATATGGATACTGGGTGTTAGATGGGCCTAGGGTGTAACTTAGGTGTCCATAACTAGTTTAATAAGCCAATGGTCCCACAAAATGGTATAATCTTTGATTGTCATTTGAAGGTGAGACATCTTTCCCATCACTCGAGATGGTGGGGGTGAGTCATCATTCCTAATGACCAAATTAAAGGAATGTAAAGCATCATTCCCATTGTCTAGATAAAAGTATAATAGTGTGAGACATCACGATCATCACCCAATGTAAGGGAGAGTGAAAAACCATAATCAATAGATCCCTTAACCATTTTTCAACATCAAATAGTAATGGAATACTCATAATAAAAATAATAAACCTGACATATCTTTTATAATATATTTATAACCATTTAGTACAATCTCCAAGGGTGAAAAAAATCATATATTTCATGTTCATAATTATAATACATGTGTCGTGGCCTTTCCACCCATTTCTATTCCTTTAAATTATTCCATTCAATTTTTAAGGCAATGAAGATACAAATTTAGGGTCACTCCAAACACTTATATGGTGTTTTGTTCTTTAAACAATTATATAAAATAGGGCATTTTATATGGCACACCCAAAGGGGTGGAAATCAATGACTTTGACGTCCTATAACTATTCAATACAATCCATGGGGGTAATTAGACATGGTATAATTAACTAAAACGGTTTAACACATTTTATGGAAATGTGCAAAAAATTATGGCATGCGACACAATAAAAAATACTATGAAAGCACCAAAACTTTTGAAAAATATTGATAGACCACCTAACTTAGGTCCTTGGATGACCAATCATCCATCCTCAACCTTCGATTCAAAGAAGAATTGAAGAAATCACTAAAATAGAAAAATTAAATGGAAATAAGTAAAATGAGTTTTCACCAAAATAATGAAAGATATGGGAAGATAAATTAATAATGAAAGCAAGATAATTAGTAAGGTTACCATTATAGAACCAATTTTTCTAATGGCTATGAAATTGGAATCTAGATCAAGTTGTTATATAAATCCCTAAGCAAATAAGAGGGAGAGATTATGAGAGAGGGATGGAGGGTCTATTCTTTGGAAATGGTAAAAGAAAGAGGTGGGGTGAATATTTAATTAATTAACGAAAAATAGTAAAAAAACCCATTAAAATGTGGTTGTACATTTTGGTCACACAGTTGACCAAACCATGCACCAACCATGAGCCAACCACTTCACATGAACCCCACCCGCATGAGATAGGAATATGGTTTGACTAACCATGCTCAATCCATGCATAATGCCTCTATAAAAAATATATGCAATATTGAATAGTAGAATATTCTAGGCCATATGTTTGTAAAAAAATTGTATGGCCTCTCCTGTGTATTGGGTACCACATGCGGTCGAGTCACACAGTTAGAACTAACCATGAGATAACCATGTGTCCCACTATGTTCGTTTAATTTCTATAATTCTAGGCTCTAAACAATCCCCAAACACTCCAAAAAAATTTCTTAGGCCATATATAAAATTTACCAGGAGAAAATAAAGAAATTGAACTCAAAAATAAATGAGTCATACCTTTGATAAAACTTAGTTCATTACAGCCCCCTTCTTAAAGTATCTCATCACCAAGTTCATCTTATGAGGGTAAAGAGGGATCATATGATAAATGATCCATCCACTAAGATCATATATCAGCTTCCTATTCCTAGGTCTTGTATTGGACTCATCCATGCTTCTATAACACCCATACTAAAGGAACCAACCTTCCTCAAAATTTCTTCATGCTCTAATCCACAATACCCACTGGATACTACTGTATGGAAGAATCCACATATAAATCATCCTAATTGGGATTTAGAACATGCAATGGGTCTAGATAATATTGGTGAATCCAGGACATATGAAAAACTTCATGAATAGACTGGTATCTCTAAGGTAGTGCTATCTGGTAAGATACTATTATGATTCATTTCAAAACCTCAAAGGGTCTAATGAATTGAGGTGAAATATTACCCTAACTCAAAATTAGTTGATTGAACAACTTGGGTGAAACATTACAAAGGAATCTATCCCCAATCTTGTACTCAAGAGGTCATTGATTGATGTTGTCATAAGACTGCTTCCTAAACTAAGATGTCAACGTGTACTTCCTGAGTATCTAGACCTATTCTGAGTGTACTGGATGAGATGTGGTCAAAGTAAAACCACCTCACCCACCTCTAATCATCATAGAGGTGATTATAAAGGCCTACAATATAAGGTATCATAAGTATCCATCTAGATGGTATCCTAAAATATGTTATCATAAGCAAACTCAAGTAGGGTATGTGTTTCTCTAAAGAACCCCAAAGGCCAATGACACATGCATCAAGCATGTACTTCTTCACTTGAATCCTATTATCTGTATGACCATTGGTATGCGGGTGATAAGCCATGCTCAAAAGCACATGTGTATCTAAGGCCTTTTACAACCCTTACCAGAACCGAGATGTGAATCGAGCATCCCTGTAAGATATGATAGAATGAGGAGATCCATGAATACATATGACCTCCATGATGTATGTCATCCCGTGATCGTCTACCAAGAAGGTCTATTTATTAGGTAATAAGTGTGTGAACTTCTTCAAATTATTAACAAGTACCCAAAATATATATTTTTCTTGAGGTGATCTCAGAAAACCAGTCACAAATTCCATAGAGACATCATCCAATTTCCACTAGGGAATGGATAATAACTATAAATGTCCTTCCGGTCGTTGATGTTCCACCTTCACTTTTTGACAGGTGGAACAATGAGTAATAAAGTCGGTTATCTTCTATTTCATAGTAGGAAACCAATACTGGTTACATAAGTCTTGATACATCTTGATGACACTAGGATATACTGCCCAAAATGAGGCATAAAATTCCCACAGCAACTCATCTTAGATGTCTTATGGGACCTGTACATTCCCATGTATGTGTAAGGTCTAATCCTCATCTATGTTCCAACCAGAAGATGAATCATCATCTAAGATACTTTACCTTTGGAATAAGACCTATGGATCTGAGATATGCCTCATTATCACCCATTACAAAATGGTAGAGGTCACTACTAAGGATAAGAGGGTAGTCTACCCATGATCCTCCTAAACCTCAACATACATCTTTGAAAACAATTCCATGAGCTACCACTTACCACTAGCCTCCAAAACCGTATGTGTCTGATTCTTCTAGCTTAGAGAATTGACTGCAACATTTCCCTTTACATGCATATAGTCAAGATCAAAATTGAAGGACTATAGATACTCAACTTATATGAGATTCTTGAGGTTTATATTATGTTTTGTAAAGATATACTTGAGGATTTTTTGATTTGTGAACACCAAAAAATGATATCCAAGCAAATAATGTCTCCAATAGTGTAGAGAGTGAACAATATCTTACAGATTGAGGTTTTGCGTCGAGTAATGCCACTTGTGAGGAATTAAATAATGAGAATCAAAAGTTAAAACTCTCTTTTTCCAAAATTATAATTTCTCCTAGATGGATACCTAATGCATAAAAATAAACTGAATAACTCATTATTGGCTCTAGTATAATCATGATCATTTCTAATGTCAAATGGCCCTTCAACTATTGAATGGATCTTACATAATATTATGACCAAAAAAATTTCACACACTTCTTAGTCAAGACTATTAGAGGCACTTCTAGGAACAAGAAATCTTAGATGAAGTGTCTGTAATATCCATCTATCCATAAGAAACTTAGTATGTCAAACACGTTCTTAGGATGTTCCTAGGAAAATATATCTCTCACCTTTTATAGGTATACTAACAATTCTAACTCTAAGATTATGTTACCCAAGAAGTGAACTTTGTTGATCCAAAAGTTTCATTTGATGATTTTTACATAAAGTCAGTGATCTCTCAGTGCATTCAACATGATCTTAAGATGTTTGTCATGGTCATGTTGAGAGTAAGAATACACCAAGATTTATTCCATAAATACTGCCACAAATGAATCTAGACACGAGTGGAAAACTAGATTCATTATTGTCATGAAAATAGATGGCACATTCATGATAATGAAATAAATTACCAGGTACTCATAAATATCATAACTACTCTGGAAATAAGATACGAGGTATGTATGAAGATATTACATGCACATGATGATAGCCTGACCTCAAATCAATATTTGAGAACACCTGAGATCCTTAGAGCTAATGAAAGAGGCCATCTATTTAAGGTAGTGGATAGCAGTTCTTAACCATGAGTTGGTTCAACCATAATTAATCCACACAAATCCTAAGGGAATCATCCACCTTCTTGAATAAAAGTACCGATGAACCCCATGGTGATGTACAATGTTTGATAAAACCTTTAGCCTCTAGGCCTTCCAAATATTTCTTGTGCTCCAAAATCTCTATAGGTTCCATCTTGTAAGGAGGAATGGACACTAGTGCTGCTCCTAAAACTAGATCAATGGTGGATTCTACCTCTCTCACTAGAGGTATCCTAGAAAAGTTTATAGGAAACATTTCTATGAAATAACCCACCACAAGAGGAAAAATAGAAGATCATATCCCCTGATCATCCAATAAGAGACTCATGATATGGATTGTCACTCTACCCATCCCCTAATGCTCAGGTCAATCTCAAGAAGAATGAAAATCCTATTATCCATTGAGGATATTTCTACCTTCTTCTGGTGATGTAAACTTCACTCTCCAATGATAAAAATCATTTTTATCTTGATAAGAAACTAACTAGTCCATCCTGATAATTACATTAAACCCTATCATTTTGGGGAAGAAGAGGTTCCACACAAATATATATTCGCCTATATCAAGGGAACAATCCTTAAAATGGTTAACTCTCTCAGATTGGATACCCAATGGGGTATATAGTGTCATAATACTACAGTAATACTCTATCTTAGGGCCTATAATCTCTAGGATTTCCTTCAATATAAAATATTTTGATGCGCCCGTGTCAAATAAAAAAGACACTAAGGTAGAGTATACTAGAATAATACCTCAAATAGTAGAAGGTCCAATAATATGATCCTTCAGTATAGGTTTATATCTATGTATATGGAACATACCATGACCCTAAGCCACAACCTAACTTCCCTAAGTAGGTCCACTCTGTTGGTGCTGGAAGTCTTGAGTCTGACTACCTCTTCATTGACCACCACCTCAGCCTGAGTGGTTAGTGGTATTCCACATACTTTTCTAGAAATATACTACTAGACCCACTTTGGAACATGGGGGTAGGTGTAGACCCCCTATCACTAGGAACATATGGAAAAGTCTTGAAGAAACACTGGATATGGCCCATCATTCCACATCCTATGCACTCAACTAGATCTCGCTTACATTGGGGTTTTATATGTCCCAGTTTCCTGTACTGGTGACATATGAGAAAACTGTCAGTATGAGTTGTCTAACTACTACTACCCCCATGATAAACCTCAAAGCATATATTTATCCCACTAAAAAAACACTATTATGTTTGAGTGCTGAACCACCCTAGTTCCCACCATCTTCCTCCCTCAAATTACTCTTAGTAATGAGGGCCTTGTTGAATATCTTTGAAATAATATTCAACCTAAACAATTTGACCTACAATCAGATAGCATATACTATCCCATCCTCGGATTACCTAATAGTCATTAGCTCATCACCAGATAAAGTTGGAGCGAATCACTACAGATCAGTGAAATGAGTAGAATATTATATGACAAACATGGATCCCTACTATAAGTTCATGAAATATCTATCTTGGTTAGCTCTGAATGTATGTGGAAATAACTAATCATAGAATATTTTCTGGAAGTCTATCCAAATCATATCCCAATTTTGGTCTTCCTAAGTAATGTAATACCACAATATATTGGATGAACCATGTAGCATATAGGCATCGATCTTGAGCCTACACTCTAGAGGCATCTCTAGATGCTCTAAGATAGAGAACATAGCCTCTATCCATGACTCTACAACATGGGGTCCATAATCCCCTGAGAAGGTGGTAGGATGTTGCTACTGGAACTCCCGAGTCAACTCTATCAAAGTTCAGAAAGGTCGAGAAACACATTTTATAGACTACATCAACAAAAAAACCCCTCTTGAAATTGGGTGTCAATGCCCATACCAAGAATACTAGGTGGTTCCATAGGTGGAACTACATGAGGTATCATTGGCGGATCAGGACCCACCACCTCTGATGCATGGTCATCACCACCTTACTCACGTATGACTCAAGTATATATTATTGGCATGATTATTCATTGCAAAAGACACACCTTGAAAGAGAAATTAGTAGTTAAAAAGTTTACAAATAGGTAATAGGATAGGTACACAACCTTCATATATAAAAGGTCACACTTCTCTTACTGCTCCAAAATCTAAGTCTAGGTGGTAAAGGAAAACCATAAAAATTCACAAGAAGATAAGAGACACCCTAAAATTCCCATTACTAAGGTATGGTATGGCTCTAGGTCTCATATCACACAATAGAGGTTTCGATATATGGAGTTTCAATTTCAAGTTATAGAGGAAAACACCCTTACACTGCTATTGGAATCCCCATTCATTAGAAAGAATTTTATTTAAATGATTAAATTTTATTGAGTTCATACACTTTTATATAAATAGTTATATATATTATGTACCAGTTAGATGATTTGTCATTTAAAATTTAAAAAGGTTCATATTCCTTATAAATCACAATTGGAAGGTCATTTAACTACACCCAGACATTTACATCTAGTATCAAGATGTAACAGGTCATAAGAAATGATTTGATTACATGCATCAATAATAGGATTTATATAAGTACTTACTCCATAATGTACCTTGGCATTCAAGTAATCCAATCAACTAACATTGTCTTAGTCCAATGAACCCATAGGTCTATAACCCAAAATAAGGTAAAATTAGTCAATTATGGTATAATCACCAATCTATATAGGAAAATAATTTTTAGATCTATGTAGTAACTTTAATTAATCTAATTATATTATCAATGCAAGGAATTTTATCACATTTAAATATATAAGAATAAAGGCACTAAACTATATGAAATAGTAAAATGCATGTAGAACATAGGCATGGCATGGAATAATTCATGGAATATTAGTCCTAATGTGCCTATCATGATTAATTAGATGCTAATTCCTTACCTTAATAGGCCAAGGGACAAAATATTTTTCAATAAAATCAATAATAATAATATCAAAGAGCATGTGAATCACCCAATAGTGAAATTGTAAGGGTTGGTGTCTTGAGAACCAACTGTTTTGTACTTTGATTACATGAATGTTCACTTATTATATATTGTTCATTGTTCTTCATGACTATAATATAATAATGTACTGGAATATTTGTTGCATTGATAAGGTCATGGAAGATCCCCGCTATGATGAGAAACTTGAAATTCTATACCAATATTCTTAAATAAAGTTCTATGTTTGGATGACGTACTATGATAGGACACATGGTATACAGACCGTCATGTGCGAGTACTCGTAAGAAGACGAGACTCTCTCTCATAGAGTTCCCACTTGGTAATCTCCAAGATGGGAGATTATGAGAACAGACCCGCCAGTAGCAATTCCGCATGTCTTGGTGTCATCGGACATTGCTATCTACGAGCATGTGTAATGGTCCTTAGACTGGAATATTATCATTAACTCATGTCATGACTCGCGCACTTAGATTTACTGACGAAAAATGTCACGCAGACAGTTGGCGGGAAGTAGGGTACGTTGGGTGCGTCACGAGTGACATGTTGTTAATGGATAAGTTGAGGAAGGATTTGTACCTTCCATTTATGGAATTTGATATCTCGGCCCTTTGATTGAAATAGAACTGTCGCATTAAATTCCATGACCATGGTGTGAACAACGAGTTTATTTTAGGTAGTTAAAGAACGACAGATCAAGCATATAGGTTTATGACACTACCATGAAACCTGCTTGATGAGATATCAAGACAAAGGGATTAAATTACACATTAAGCATTTGTATGAGGTGATACGTCAATGCGGTGGCAACTTCTTTCTCTTGGGTGCCTTGACCCGTTGCTAGACAGTAATCTTGGACTTTAGGCAAGTTCGCCTAATGCCAATGAGAAAGAGGCCTAGAGGGTCACACACTAAGTGTATTCAAGTATCTCAGGTAGAATAAAGATTATTCCCGTACGTGGTTTAATAATTATTCAAGGAAGACTAAATTGTTTTAATGATGGAGGAAGAAGGAAATGAAAAACAAGATATACACACCGTGTATTAAATATTACACGCCGTGTAGTTTTTCATGGAAAACAAGTACACACCGTGTATTAATAAATACACACTGTGTAGTTTTCTTTGTGGAAAGGAAATAAATAAATGAAAACAAGATATACACGCCGTGTACATTGAATGTACACGCTGTGTATTTATTAATACACACCGTGTAGTTTTTCCAGTCGGGATTTTGAGGATATAATATTGTTTTAAATGATATTTATTATAATCAGTGTGGGCGCATGTCAAGGAATTAATTATTCGACATGAGGGTTTTAAATGAGAGTCAATGAAATAAATAAAATGCGTAACGCATTTATTTATTGTCATAACTTTACAACCTCAAACCTGATTATAAATATACTCACAACCCTAACTCTTTTCCAACACATAAGAGAATCGTTGTGCACAACAATTCTGGAGAATTCTTTCAAGGCCAAAAGAACCTATTCCTCCAAGAATGCTCTCAAGACCGAGAGAGATCCTCTTCCATCAGATCAAGATGATCTAAGGCGGACAACGCAAGCAAAGGCTTCTCCACGCTAGCACCCGAATAATCCTTTGGCGACGTCCCGAGATATGAGGTACACGTGTGGATCACCGCTAGAGGGAGTCTACACTTGGCTTCTGCGATGCAACAACGGATCACATTGACAACGTGATCAAGAACATCAATGAAGAAAGAACAACCAAAAGGTATTTCTTTATAATTAATTAAATTAATTATAATTAACCTGTAATGATCCTTGTTTGTGGTTCCGGGACAAACCTTCTTCTTTGTCTTTTTTTGTGATTCGATCCATGGAGACTGGCGTTTATCGTCGTATTGATCCCGGATTGATCATTGCTAATGACAAAAAGCCAAGTGGGCACATCCACCCACGTGCTTCTGCTGCGCCTGGAACCTTAAAATGGTATCAGAGGGAGGTTACAACGTTGATTATAGTTATTTAATTTTCGTTGATAATTTATGCATTTATATTTGATTCAATTCGAAATATATCGTTCTATTAATCTGAATAAACGAGATCTATTCCTCCTCTGTTTCTCGATTCATATCACAGAAACAACCTTTTAATTTTAATTTTTGATTAAAATAAAAACGAGGAACTCATCCGGAGGAGCCTCTCTTTCTTTCTGTACAACACAGGATTACACGACGTGTAATTAAAACTACACGCTGTGTACTTAGGTTCAATGAACTGGCACTGGTCCGCAAAACCACACCGTGTGAATTGAATATGCCTAAGTATTAATCACTCTGTGTTGACCAGAATTGAACGGCGCATGGAACCGGAATACACGGCGTGTATGTTGGAGCAACACGCAGTGTACTCCGTTCCGGCCCAGGTGAAACCGTGAACAAGGATAATCCGCGTACCACGTACACGGGATTGCCAAGACGGCTACCACGTAACAAGGAAGTACACGCCGTGTATGATTCTTCTACACGCTGTGTACTCCAAAATTTACAAAGTAGAGAAAACACGCCAAAGCCCTCGGCGTGTACTTTGGATAAAGGGTGAAAAGAAATACACGCCATGTAAATATAAACTACATGCCTTGTACTTTCAGGAAATTTCACCAGGTTTCCTCCAAAAGTACAAAGAACTATACAAGGAATATGGATGAAAAGAATCTCAATAAATTTCAGAAAGGAATTTAAGATAAAGAATTGATTAATTATAAGATCATAATTATTTGAATTCGAGTGCGACTTATCTTAAATGAAAGAACGATTAAAAGAATTTGAATTCTAAATATGCGTAAATGTTGTTGCATGATATGTATGATCATGATATAGACCAAAGACCCTTTGTATGGTTTCATTTAAATTTATTTAATTTAAATTTATTGGCCTGCGAGCCTTCTTCCAATAAAATGTAGGGCCTGCGTGCCCGTGGTTTCTTTAATGTAAACCCATATAATGGAGGATCTCCCAAGCCATAGGATAGGGTTCAAATCCCGAAGCCGAGGCAAAACCGATGCAAGAAGATACAATGGTGGACAGGTGGGATCTGCAAAACATGAACCACCGAGTTCAAGGTGTTTTTCCCTAGGTCAGAGTTATCTTATCAAACCACTAGATAAGCTAACCAATAGAAGCTCATGATCACGACATTTTATTTTATTTCTGTCTGATTGCATAGTTTATTTATTATGTATGTGTTGTTGAGATCACATAAGTAATGAACAAGCATGCAAAGATAGAATAAAATAAAAACCAGACTATGCGCAAACATTATCGGAGCATGGTTAATAACTTAAGAAAGAATCACTTAATATTAACAAGCATGTGATAATGAAAAATTACGCATAAAGAATAAAATCCCTCAAATACCATATTAAGTCAGACCAAGCCTTCTGTTACTTGATTAAGGGCAAGACTCAATAAAACTATGTGTTTGACCAACCCTTGTTGGGACACTTAATTTTATAAAGGAAGCCCTTATGAAAGGTTTCGGGTTGACTTAACCATAGTACATCAAGAGAAGTAGCCCTTTCTAGACTTGATGTAATATTGGAGGCAAGAGTTGAGGAAATCCAAGTTAGGATTTCAGGATTGGGGAGTCCACTCAACAGATCAAGGAACTGTAAGATCATAGTTGACAAAGACCTGCCTACCTAAATACCTTCAAATAGCTTGACCAACCCTTGTTGGGGTTATGCGAAGGGGAATATGGATCCTTTCCACTAGAATGTCAAAGCAACTGGACATTCCGAGTTCAATGGAGAGGGCCATTTAGAATTGATAAAATAGTGGGAGACTTAATAAAATTTCTCATAAAATGTAATCAAGAAAGTACTAATAAATCCGATCTTTTAAATTGTAGAATCAAGATGACAAACTTGTCAACCAAATTTTCTCTGCGATCAATTCTGGATAAATACAATATCCTCACTAGCAATAACTTTCAGGAATGGTTTAGGTGCCTTCGGGTTATCCTACACCATGAACGAAAGTTTTACGTGATGGAGTCCTCGCTTCCTGATTCTCCTGCCCCAGGGGCGAGTGATGAAGATTTCCTGGTCTATGACCAACATTTGAACGACGCTCTTGACGTTCAATGTTTGATGTTGTCATCTATGTCTAGTGAGCTCATGAAGTCTCATGAATACATGGATTCCTACAGCATGCTCGAGCACCTCCATGGTCTATACCAGGAGAGATCAAGATAGGAAAGGTTTGAGATCTCCAAGGCTCTATTTCAGAGCAAGCTTGGAGAGGGTTCCCCAGCTGGGCCTCATGTACTCAATATCATTGGATACATTGAGTGCTTGGAGGTTCTAGGGTTTAAACTCCCCGAAGAACTGGGTACCGATATCATTCTTGCATCACTCCCCCAGAGCTTCTCAAACTTTGTTGTGAACTTCAACATGAACAACATTGAGAAATATTTGTCTGATCTTTTTATCCTTATTTGCCAAGTGGATAATGACATGAAGTGTGAAAAACCTTCTGTCCTTATGGTGAATAAAAGGAAAGGGAAGGCGAAGAGCTTTAAGCCCAAATCTCCTTCAAGGCCTTCCAAGAAAAGGAAGATCAAAGGGGAGGATAAGGAAAAGGATGCTGTTTGTTTCGCATGTGGCAAGAAGGGCCACTAGAAGAAAAACTGCACCAAGCCAAGGAAGCAAGGGGAAGCTTCAAGTGCGTTTGTTATCGAATGCAATCTATCTTTTTCTACTAATTGTGTATTAGATACTGCTTGTGGTGCTCACATCTATATCCAAATACAGGAACCAAGTAGATTCAGAAAGATTGACCGAGGTGAGGTGGATCTACGAGTAGCCAATAGAGCCAGACTCGCTGCTGTAACTGTCGTAGACTACCACCTCACATTGCCTATTGGGATGATCTTGGTGTTAAAGGGTTGTTATTATGTGACTTCTATTACTAAAAACATTATTCTAGTATCTAGATTAGATACTGATGGATTCGTTTTCAAGTTTAGAAATGAATGTTGATACTTTTATAAAGATAGCATTTGTTTTTGTTGGGCACATTTATATAATGGCCTTTATGTGTTATACTACACAAACCAAGTAATGGAAATCGATGACAAATTAAATTCACATGACTCATACCACACCCAACTTTGGCATCACTAACTAGGTTATGCCAATGAGAAGTGTTTGACAAAATTGCATCATGATGGTTATTTAGATTCTTTCAAACTAAAACCACTTGGTGTATGTCATGCATGTCTACAAGGTAAAATGACCAAATCCCCATTTAGTGGGAAAGGTGAAAGGGATAAAGAGCTTCTAGAATTAGTTCACACAGATGTGTGTGGACCATTTTTAGTTTAAGAAAGGGGTGGATTCTCGTACTTCATAACTTTTACTAATGATTTTAGTAGATATGGATATATCTACTTAATGAGGTATAAGTCAGATTCTTTTGATCGGTTCAAAGAATACAAGAATGAAGTTGAGAACTAGCTTGGTAAAAAGATTAAGAAACTCCACTCAGACAAAGGAGGAGAATATCTTAATAAGGACTTCATTGATTTCTTATAGGAGTTTTGGATTTTATCTCAACTCACTCCTCCATACACGCCCCAGTGGAATGGTGTAAGTGAAAGGAGGAACCACACCCTATTGGACATGGTGAGATCAATGATGAGTCATGCGAGTCTTCCATTATCCTTTTGAGGATATTAAGTACAAACAATAGCACACATACTAAACCAAGTACCAACTAAATCGATAAATGGTATTCCATATGAGTTATGGAGTGGGCACAAATCCATGTTATCGAATTTACATGTGTGGGGTAGCGAAGCATTTGTTAAGGCCTCTTCAGGTAACAAACTCGTGCCCCGAGGCACAAAGTGTATCTTTATAGGATATCCCAAGGAAACAAGGGGATATTACCTATACAACCCCTCATACAAAAAGGTTACAGTGGAAAGACACACTATATTCCTTGAGAGGTAGCACATCTACAAAAGAGATAGTGGGATCGAGATAGACTTCAATGAAGTCGAGGCTCAAGATACACATGAGTTGGTATAAGAAAAGATTCCACAAAGCTCCGTGGAAGAACAGTCTGTTCCAGAGACACAAGAACGACGTAGGAGCATGAGAGAGGTAAGAGAACCAGAACGATATGGTTTTCTCATCACCGAGGATGGTGACTCATTATTGGTTGACAATGATGATCCTCTTACCTACAAGAAAGTAGTTGAAGGCACAGACGTTGCCAAGTGGCAAGAATCCATGAATTCTGAAATGGATTACATGTACCAAAACCAAGTCTAGATTTTGGTAGATCATCTAGTTGATGTAAAGCCTATTGGTAATAAATGTGTATTCAAGAAGAAACTGGACATGGAGGGGAAAGTCAGCACCTATAAGGCACGACTGGTTGCAAAAGGTTTTAGACAATGTCAAGGAATTGACTACGATGAAACCTTTTCACCAGTTGTGATGCTTAAATCCATCAGAATCCTATTGGCCATTGCCACTTACCATGACTATGAAATTTGGAAAATAGATGTCAAAACAGCTTTCCTTAACGGGAACCTACAGGAAGATGTCTACATGACACAACCTGAAGGGTTTGTGACTCCAAAGGATTCCAACAAGGTATGCAAGTTGCAGAAATACATTTATGGATTAAATAAAGCATCAAGGTCATGGAACATTCATTTTGATGAAGCTGTAACATAATTTGGCTTTGTTAAGAACGAATGTGAGCCTTGTGTCTACAAGAGGTTTAGTGGGAGTGCAGTCGTTTTCCTAATAGTATATGTTGATGACATATTACTAATTGGAAACGAAGTACTTGTCTTATAGTCAGTTAAGGCATGGTTTCATAAATGATTCTCCATGAAAGACTTGGGAGAGGTAGAATATATTCTTGGGATTAAGATCCATTGTGATAGATCCAAGAGAATGTTGGGCCTGAGTCAAAGTACATACATTGACAAAATACTGAAGAGATTCAGTATGGAACAGTCCAAGAGGGGATTGTTGCCAGTGTCACATGACATTCATCTTTCCAAGAAAATGTGTCCTCAGAAACATGAGGAAAGAAAGAGAATGGCAAGGATCCCTTACGCATCTACGACTGGGTCAGTCATGTATGCTATGATATGTATGAGGCTAGATGTTGCTTACACATTAAGTGCGGTAGGCAGATATCAAGATGATCCAGGAGACTGCCATTGGATGGTAGTCAAGACTATCCTTAAGTATCTGAGGCGTACTAAGGATATGTTCCAGGTTTATGGAGGAGATGAGGAACTAGTCATCAGAGGACATGTAGATGCTAGTTTCCAGACTGATCAAGATGACATGAAGTCGCAGATTGGATACATATTCAGTTTGAATGGAGGTGCAGTGAGCTGTAAGAGCTCAAAGAAAAGTGTGGTGGCAGATTCTACAGTGGAGTCCGAGTATATCATAGCTTCTGAGGCAGCTAAAGAAGCAGTATGGATGCAAAGCTTCGTCCAAGAGCTGGTTGTTGTACCGAGCAGTAAAGATCCTATCACACTGTATTGTGATAATACTGCAGCAGTGGCACTTGAAAAAGAGCCAAGGTCACATCAGCAGAAAAAGCACATACTTTGGAAGTATCATCTCTTGAGGGATTTTTCTCAGAGAGGTGAAGTTTTAGTGACCAGTATTTCCACGGAAGACAACGTGGAGGACCCCTTGACTCAGCAGAAACATGATCATCATGTGAGGTCTAGTGGACTAAAAGTCATAGGCAGTTGGCTCTAGTCTAAGTGGGAGTTTGTAAGGGTTAGTGTCCTGAGAAACAACTATTTTGTACTTTGATTACATGAATGTTCACTTATTATATATTTTTCATTGTTCTGCATGACTATAATATAATAATTTCTGGAAATATTTGTTGCATTGATAAGGTCATGGCAGATCCCCGCTATGATGAGAACCTTGAAATGCTATAACAATATTCTTAAATAAAGTTCTACAGTTGGATGACGTACTATGATAGGACAAATGGTATATAGACCATCATTTGCGAGTACTCGTAAGAAGACGAGACTCTCTCTCATGGAGTTCGCACTTGGTAATCTCCAAGATGGGAGATTATGAGAACAACCCCGCCAGTAGAAATTCTGCATGTCTTGGTGTCATCGGACATTACTATCTACGAGCGTGTGTAATGGTCCTTAGACTGGGAGATTATCATTAACTCATTTCACGACTCGCACACTTATATTTACTGACGAAAACCATCATGTAGACAGTTGGCGGGAAGTAGGGTACGTTGGGTGCGTCACGAGTGACATGTTGTTAATGGATAAGTCGAGTAAGGATTTGTCCCTTCCATTTATGGAAGTTGATATCTCGGCCCTTTGATTGAAATAGAACTGTCACATTAAATTCCATGGCCATGGTGTGAACGACGAGTTTATTTCAGGTAGTCAAAGAACGAAAGATCAAGCATATAGGTTTATGACACTGCCATGAAACCTGCTTGATGAGATATCGAGACAAAGGGATTAAATTACACATTAAGTGTTCGTATGAGGTGATACATCAATGCGGCGTCAACTTCTTTCTCATGGGTGCCTTGACCCGTTGCTAGACATTAATCTTGGACTTTAGGCAAGCTCGCCTAATGCCAACGAGAAAGAGGCCAAGAGGGTCACACATTAAGTGTATTCAAGTATCTCAAGTAGAATAAATATTATTCCCACACGTGGTTTAATAATTATTCAAGGAAGCCTAAATTTTTTTAATAATGGAGGAAGAAGGAAATGAAAAACAAGATACACACACCATGTATTAAATATTACATGCCATGTAGTTTTTCATGGAAAACAAGTACACACCGTGTATTAATAAATACACGCCATGTAGTTTTCTTTATAGAAAGGAAATAAATAAATTAAAACAAGATATACACTCCGTGTACATTGAATGTACACGCCATGTAGTTTTCAATGAAAAACAAATACATGCCGTGTAGTTTTTTCAGTCAGGATTTTGAGGATATAATATTGTTTTAAATGATATTTATTATAATCAGCGTGGGCGCATGTCAAGGAATTAGTTATTCGACATGGGGGTATTAAATGAGAGTCAATGAAATAAATAAAACATGTAACATGTTTATTTATTGTCATAACTCTAAAACCTCAAACCTGGTTATAAATATCCTCACAACCCCAAATCTTTTCCAACACACAAGAGAATCATTGTGCACAACAATTCTGGAGAATTCTTTCAAGGCCGAAAGAACCTCTTCCTCCAAGAATGCTCTCAAGACTGAGAGAGATCCTCTTCCATCAGATCAAGACGATCTAAGGCGGACAACGCAAGCAAAGGCTTCTCCACGCTAGCACCCAGAGAATCCTTTGGCGATGTCCAGAGATACGAGGTACACGTGTGGATCACCGCTAGAGGGAGTCTACACTTGGATTCTGTGATGCAAAGATGGATCACATCGACAACGTGATCAAGAACATCAATGAAGAAAGAACACCCAAAAGGTATTTATTTATAATTAATTAAATTAATTATAATAAACCTGTAACGATCCTTATTTGTGGTTCCGGGACAAACCTTATTCTTTGTATTTTTCTGTGATTCAATCCATGGAGACTGGCATTTATTATCGTATTGATCCCATATTTATCATTGCTAATGACAAAAAGCCAAGTGGGCACATCCACCCACGCGCTTCCGCTGTGCCCATAACCTTCATAAATTGTATCAACTGTAACCGGTGTAATCCAATAACAGAAATAACCATTCTTATGTAATTCGGGTTTCCCCTATACATGAGTTAGATACTCCTAGGAATTGGATAATTACCAAATTCTATTACATTCACAGTATCTTATCTAATACCCAAATTTTAAGATGAAAGAAAAAAAAGTATCTAATACCAACTTGTAATATCCCAACCTAAGATCCACTTAATTGGGGCCCTGATCTAGTGGGTCACATTGCCTCAAGTGCACCTTCCCATATTCCAGAGGCTACTGACTAGCAGTAAGGGTCTATGTTGGTATGGTGTGGAGACTATAACCTCACAATATAACGACACAATGGTAATAATAAGTAAACAAAAATAGCAGAAGAATAACACAACATATGAAACAATGAAATCAAATACAATAATCAACTATAAAATCACAACCAACCAAAAAATGATAATAACAATAAAAATCCAAAGGTTGAGTCATATACATGATGAATTCCTGGCATGTCAGTATACAAAAATGGAGAACAAGGGATACTGAATATAGGTGCATACATTATGCTATACAAAAATACAAAAGATCAAAAGACTACTCTACTAGAATCATGAGCATATGCTTGGTTCCCTGCTCCCATACTTCATGATATAATTAAATAGATCAAGTATCTGTATCAAGGCACTTTCCCTTATCCACACCTGCAGATATGAAGTATACTCCGATACCAAAGGTGGCCCGAGTAGGTTGTGGGATAAAATCAGTATGACACTGCCATCGGTGTCTAGAAATAATCCAATTAGTGCACATGGAATAAAGGTGTGTAGGTATAATTACTAACAAATAATGCTAAATAATAAATACCAATTGACTCAGGTTTCTATAGGAAACCCGGCTGGATCTACCTATTTTGGAATAAGATGGAATGATCCTAATTAGTAACCATACATATAGTAATCACACACACACACATATAATATGTATAAATGTATATTCACACTATATGTGAGGAAATTTATAGCCATATACATGGATACTAGGTTCTAGCTGGACCCATGGCATAACTCAGGCGTCTATAACTAGTTTAATGAGACAATGGCCCTAGAAAAAGGGTATGAGCCCTGAATCTCATATGAATGTGAGACATATTTCTCTTCAATTGAGATTTTGGGGTTAGTTTTCATTCCCAACACCAGAAGAAAAGAAACATAGAGTGTAATTCCCATCATCTAGATAAAATTATAATGGTGTGAGACGTCATGATTAACACCCAACAAAAGGGATCATGAAACACCATGCTCAACAGAACCCCTAACCATTGTTCAATAACCAACAATAATGTAATAATCATAATAAAAATAATAAACATGAGGGCTATACTCTAATTAATTTATGGCCATTTAGTACAATTTCCAAAGGTGAATAATTCATATATTTCATGCTCATAATTACAATACTTTTGGTGTGGCCCTGCCACCCATTTCCATTCCCTTAAATAAATCCATTCAATTTACAAGGAAATGCATATACCAATTCAGGGTTAAGACAAAAACTTAGGTGGCGTTTGGTCCTTTAAATAATTAAATTAAAGAGGTAATTTCATTTGGAATACACAAAGGGGTGAAAATCAACAAGGTTTGAATCATCTAATCATTCAATATGGTTCATGTGGGTAATTAGACATGGTATAATTAACTAAATAGGTTTAACACATTTTATGGCAACTCATGGAACAATTTGATGTGTGGCATAATGGAAAATACTATGAAAACACCTAAAATTTTGAAAAATATTGCTAGACCACCTATCATAGGGATGTGAATGACAACTTGTCCACTCTCGACCTTTGATTCAAAGAAGAATGGAAGAAATCATAAAAATAGAAAAATGCCATGTAAATAGGGAAAATGAGATTGCCCCAAAATAACACAATAGATGGGAAGATAAACAAAGAATGGAAAAAATAGGATTAAGGAGCTTACTGTGTCTGGTCTAATGCTTCCGAAAACAATGAAATCAGAGTCCAGATCGAGGAGTTATCACAACCCCTAAGTAAAGAGGAGGGAGACCTCATGATAGAGGGGTGGTGGGGATATCTGTGGGAAATGAAAAAATAAAGAGGTGGGTGAATATTTAATAAATTAAGGGAGAAAAAGTAAAATAACCCTTAAAATGGGGTCACATGGTTTGGTCGTAGGGTTTTACAAACTATGCACCAAACATGCGCTAACCACTACCGATGAACCCCACCATCTTGGGCTAGGTGTACAGTTCGACTAACCGTATGCAATCCATGTAGAATTCATATATTAGAAATTTCTACAATCCCGTATAACATAAAACATGACTCACATGGTTTCAAACAAACCATGTGTCCTCTCTTATGCACTGTGCATCACACACAGTTGAGTCGCATGGTTATCACTAACCGTGTGCTAATTGTGCGACCCACTCCATTTGTAATTTTTTTTGGAACTCGGAACTCCAAAAAATCCTTTTACATTCCCAAAATCTTTCTTAGGCCATAGGAAATATTTACCAAAAGAAAATAAATAAATCAAACCAAAAAAAATGAGCCATGCCTTTGAGAAAATTTAGGTCATTACAATTTCCCTCTTTCTTTAAGTTGAGTTGACTACTTTTATTGTGTCTTATATTGCTCCCTATTTAGTTTCTAGGGATTTATACTAGGTAAATATTATAATCAATCCTACATAAGACTTTTCTACACATTTTATGTCATATGTAAATGACATGATGATTGATGGTGATTTCATAGGTGCATAGGGGTACTCGGGTTCTTAGACCATGTATGGTGGTTAGGGCTTAGAGATCGAGATTTGGGATCTCTTAGCCATTTTATATTCTTTTTTTGTCCATATGGGACATATTTTATGGGTGGGTGTTTATTTTTCACATTTTCATTTCATATTTTACTATCACAGTCTTTTGTATTCCCTAGAGTTTATTACATGCATGGTTTTTAATCTAGATGTTGTGGTCTATTATTATTATTCCTCATCACCTTTGTATAGAGATGGTTGGGTGCATGTGCATGGGTAATTTAGGCTATGTCCCCCAATTTTATTTATGCCTTACCTATTCTCGTCTCTATCCCCTAGCCTATGGAGGTAGGCTTGGGGTTATAGCGACCCAGTCTTCTGTTGACTTGGCGGGCCCCATTGGGTCGGATCACTACCAATTGGTATCAAAGGTGGTTTGACCTCAGGGTGGTGTCTTGAGTTTCCCCCCTTATGAGGTTTGGTTGAGAATTTAGGGAAATGGTATCAAAATGTATCAAGTGTAGATTTTAGGCCAGGGAACCCAGTGTTGGTGCGATGACCAATGTATCCACTCACCAGGAATCTGATTACCTTCTTGTCAACTTGGAATATATAGGCATTGGTTGAAGGGAACATTGGTACATGAATCATATAGAATTGATTCCTTTGACTATACTTCTTGAGTTATATTCTTATGTATATATTCTCATATAACTATGGTATGTATTGCTTACTTTTAGGATTCCTCTATGAAGATGACTATCCATGTTACTTATTCAATATTTTGATGATGATTCTATGAGTGATCAGGTCACAGTTTATTGGACATCTCATGAGATATTTCCTCCATGTGGGAAAATAGTATCACCCATGAATTTTGAGTAGTATATTATACTAGTAGAGAAATATAAGTATGCATACAATCTTAATGCACTTCGAGAGTACTAGTGCTAGAGGACACTAAGGTTCCATGGTGAGACAAATCCCTTGGAAGTGGAGGATTGTCTTGAGTTGGTGATCTGAGTTTTTAAACCTATCCAGACTATAACTGATTAAATGGTTGTGCTAATAGCCATTATTTTCCATGGAGTAGCTGGGAGTTGGTAGAGTCTAGTCACACCAACATATGATGGGTCAACATTCTCACGGTCCAACTTTCAGAAGCTAATTTGTGAGGAGTACTACCCCTTGCGATTATGATCAGTTAAAATTTAGGAGCTTTTAGAGTTTCATCAGTGAGTGATGATAGTTTATAATTATACCCTAAGGTGTAGTGACCCTATATAGTACTCCCTCGATATAATTCAATATGGTTACTTTCAGGCATGGATGTTCGAGTAGGGTCTCTATAAATACATTTGTGCCCATGTGGTACCCATGCAAATTCACACATATATTGGAGTGTGTGAGAGGGAAATAGTGACAGAGAGGTTTCTATATGAGGTATTCCATGAAGATGGTACTATTATTAGGCATCCCAAGGTTTATTCATCTATAGTGGATGGTAGATGACATGTGCTGAGGAACATGAGGCATACTCATGATTAGACTCAAGCACATGGTCACAGAACTTAGGTATAGTATAGAGGACCATGGAAGCCTAGAGATGGGATTTTCTTTTCTTATAATAAGTGAGGTATCATGAAACATGATTTACTAAACCGACGTGCAAGGTAGGGAAGGTAGATAATGGATGGACTACTAGAGTAGAGGTAACTCTATGATCAAGGTTCTCCCAGGCATGGTCAGGGTAGTCCCTAGGGTGGAAGAGCTGGAAGAGGAGTAGGTGGGACTCTATGAGGAATAGATTTAGGTGGTGGATGATGTTATAAGCTATTTTCACCATCACCACCACTAAGATTCCCACACCAGTCTTAAGGAGATGGCAGTCAGGGCCATGTGTAGCTGCATGATTTATAGGCTTATTACATGTAAGATCATGAGATGATTCAAGGTATGATTTGTGTTAATCATAATATTTCTTTAATATCATTAGACATAGTTCTGAGTCATTCCTTCAACTTATTACTCCTAAATCAAGAGATAGAGCTCCCAGTTGGGACTTTAGCCCATCATATTTGGTTTTAGATTCTTATAGGGAAATTATTATTTGATATCAGTTATCTATCAGTAGTGTGAGATATTTCTTGGTGTAGAAAGTATCTCATGGGACCTATTGGTCATCATTATGAGACCTTATGATGTCATCTTGGGTATGTATTGGTTGACCATAGTCATATATCATATTTAATTTCACTGTAGATGATTCTAATGCATTCCGACTGATGGGATGCAATTATTATTTGTGGTAAAGAGAGATCTCATGGAGGAGAAAGTGGGTTTTTAAAGCAAGAATCTACAACAAATCACCCATATATTGGTGAGTTTATCCCTTTTCATAGTGGTATATTCATGCATTTGGGTTCCTTAATCTATGGAGGATTATATATCCTTCTTCCCTGAGGGCGTTCTAGGACTACATATGAGGTGATAGATGAAATTTTGTATAAAATTTCACCATAGGAATACTATTATATCTTCCAAATCATATTAAATAATCCCTACTGATATTTTATAGATTAGGGTGTAGTTTTAAGACCTTCAAGAAAAGGGTTTTATCAGACCTAGTGTGTCCCCCTGGGAAGCTTCTATTTTGTTTTTGAAAAAGGTAGATAGGAGCTTGCTAATTTATGTTGATTATCATCACTTTAAATAGGATATGATAAAGAATAATTACCCATTTAAAAGGATTTATGAACTCTTCGATCAGTCTTAAGGTGAAAAATGGTTCTCAAAGATTGATCCCAAGTCCAGCTACCACCAGTTGAGGGTTCGTGAGGTTGATATTCAGAAGTTGGAATCCTAATGTCACTAAAGACACTATGAATTCCCAGTGATTCCTTTCAGTGTAATGAATTCCCCCATTGTGTTTTTGGATCTGATAAACTAGATCTTCCAACCATACTTAGATATATTTTTTATTATCTTCATTGATGACATAGTCATCTACTCTATGTCAGATGAGGAGCATGCTGACCACATGAAGAAGGTCCTAGACTTACTTCAGGAGAATGAACTTTATTGTATGATCTCAAAGTTATAGATTTGGATATGTGAGTTTCACTTTTTGGGGCATGTAATTTATGATAATAGATTAGTTGTGGACCTAGTGAAGAATGATGGAGAGATTTTTTAGGATCCACCCAAGTGAAAGTCTAAGGTGTGGCGTTTTCTTGGCTTAGTGGGGTACTACAAGAGTTTCATGGAATACTTCTCTATGATTACATCTCCTTTGACCACCCTAGCATGGAAACTGAATCTATTTAACAAAAAATGATAAGTTTCAAATATCCTTTGAGGAGTTGAGGTTGAGGCTGACTAGTGATATTATTTTGAGACTACCTAAGGAGGGCATGGAATATTTAGTATATTGCGATTACTTTGGAGATGGGATTAGCTGCATATTGATGTAAAGGAAGGAAGTGACCACATATGGTTTGAGGTAGTTGAGACCCCATGATCAGAACTATGTGACTCAAAACCTATATTTGGGAGCATTAATATTCACTCTAAGGATGTGGAGGGACTATCTTATGGGAGATGACTTTTTTGTTTACTTAGACCATCAGAGTCTATGGTATATATTCACATAGAGAGATATAAACCTATGATAGAGGTGGTAGTTGGATTTACTATAGGACTATAACAATGGGATAGTATGTACATATGGGAAGGGAAAAATGGTGGCAAATTATCTTAGCATGAAATATTGTTATCATCTGGTGGAAGAAGAGTTTGGTAGTTGGCTTCTTTATACCTGACCCTAGTGGAGGAGAGGGGTACAAATTATCTTTAGTCAATAGTGTTGACTCCTCAAATTATTTATCATGTAATGGAGGATCAATTAATATTCATTGACTATGAGTTCCTACATTATCATATATGATTATTACATTCACCAGATAGATTCTCTGAAGGATGGATTCATGTCATCCTTTCCCTAGGATAAATGGTGGTTTTGGTCACATTTCAAGAGAAGGTGATCAGGAAGTTTCACACTTATCATTTGGATGTACATCCTGGTGTAGGTAAGATGTAAAAATACATTCAATAGTAATTTTGGTAGGATATCATGAGGCATATAATGACCGGATTCGTCTCTTGGTTTCTCACATGTCAACAAGTGAAGGTTGAGCACTAGGTTTCAGCAGGTTTGTTGTAGCCACTTGAGATACTGGAGTGGAAATGAATTAACATATCCATGGAATTTATGATAGGGATTCCGTAGATAGTGATAGACCATGATTACATATGGGTGATACTTTACAAACTTACCATGTTGGAACACTTTGTAGCATCCCATGTTTTTAGACCAAATAAAATTTCAAAGAATTTGAATTTTATCATATAGTGGATGGGAAATTATTTAAACTGATATTTAGAATGAAAATATGAGTTCTTTAACACTTAAATGTGTTTTTGGTATAATTTTTTAAATTCCCAAGATGTTACTCAAGTGTCCCATCAATTTTTGAGAGCATCAGGAACCAAAAAATTAAAAACAAGAAGATATGGCCAGAGTGCATGATTTGTTTGAAACCATGTGTCCCCTAAGTGAAAATGTGCATCTCTTTTAGTAGATATGGATGTATCACACTATTGGTTCTAACCATGTGAGAGGATATTCATGGATGTTAATATATCTGTTGATTCATGGAATATGGAAGTAGAACAGTTTTCACAAAATTTCCCAAATCCTGGGCATAAACTCTATGACCCCCTTCTTGGGTAGAGTCTCAAGCATGGTTGGCACAAAGTTTAGCCAACTATACAAACAAACCATGAAACTAATTAAAGGGATTTTAAATTACCAAAATTTACCTCCTACATTTATGTTTCTCTTCCTCCTTTCTCCCCCCATGTGTGAAACTCCTCTCCTCTATCCACGAGGTCTACTCCTCTCTTCTAGGCATGGATGCCTCTCCTTCATCTAGTGTCAGAATTCACTGATGTTGGTCCCTTTGAATGCATACCAGTAAGAAATTAGTTTCTCTAGATCCTTTAATATTTTCTATTCTCCTCATTTACACTATCTTCATGTGAGATAATTCATCTTATTTTTAGGTAGAATGTCTATTTATTCAATTTCTACCGAATTAGATTGAATCAAGCCTCAATATTAGATGTGTGGGTCATCCAAAGTATAAGGTAGAATTTCTATATATTTTCCATCAAATTTTCATTTATTTATAAAATAAATCATTGTTCCATGCACTATTATTTCCATACAATGCCTCTTAAACATGGAATTAATTGTGTAGAACCCAAATCCATAATTTATATTGCTATTATTCATATTTAAGAATATTGGAGGTTATGTTATCAACAAAAAACAACCCTTAGGTCCAGTTATTTCAATTAAAAATAGAGGAATATATTCATATTCCTTATGGTTAGAGCACCCATGGGGTGTGATAATTTTAAATATTTAAATATAATGGTTGGATTAGGTTTTGAACCTTGTTTGAGGTGTGTTAAATGAATCTACTTAAACATGATGTTTAAATTTATTTGAATGATTTTTTAATGAAAATTCAATGTTTTATAATAAAACCTCTTATTGAGGTAAGATTTATTCTAAACTAAAAAGGTAATGAGTAATATTATTTATATTTCTTAGATTATTGGCTTGGGTGTATCCCATGCCCCTTTTTGTTATTGTTAGATGAATGATGTTATTAAGGCATTGCTCTTGTTTCTTTACAATTGAGATGAAAAATGGGATTGACCATCCTTATAAATACTTAAATGGTAAAAGGAAATATTATAGAAATAGCATTATTTATTAATTATAAATAAAATTTATTAATAGAATGGATAACACATAGCATATTTCTAAATTTTGAATAAACAATATTAAGAAGATCCAATGAGCCTTGAGCAATATAGGTTTACTTTTTACAAAACATTGGGCTAATGGATCATAGGGAAAATAGATTACCCTTTATTTTATAATGATCAAAAGGGACCTTGAGTAGGGTCATTTTCAATTATGTGTCACACCCACTTGTTTTAGGGTGTTTGAATGGAATTCACGTCACTTGGTTTGTTGGGAATGACATTCCATGCCCCCTTGACTAGGAGGTTGGGTATGATCCACCTCATCATGATTTATGATACTGGACATGGTGTCCTATATTGCTCATGAAACTTGGGAATGGACCTTATGCTTGTGTTACACATGATACTCAAGCATGAAGACCCATACTTATCATTATATTATTATTGGTAGTGTTAAGCATGGACACCTAAGTTATACCCCAAGTCCTGGATAATACTATGTATCCATATATATGTTTATAAGTGTCACTATACATATAGTGAATATATATGTATAAATATTTATGTACATATATATATATATATATATCAATATAATTAAAGGAATTATGTATTATTTTGAAGTAGGTATGGTTTTCCAGGTGTCCTTAAGGAACCTAATCCTAACTGGTTACTTTTATTTATTTATTTACTACCTACTCTATTATACCTACACAATGTTGTAATTTATTATCAAAAACTATATTATTCTTTATACACCATTTGTGGTATCCTAATGAGTATATATCACACCATTCTTGGGCCTCCATTGCACTGGGGTACCCTATTAGACCTCATGTTCATAGGTTTAGGATCATTGGATTATTTTCATGTTGTGCATTGAACATGAGATCTTAGGAGAATAGGACTGAGCTAGTACCTATGATGCTCATGGAGACTGACCTTGGGGATTATATCTTTATTTATTTACTATATTATATTACCCACATATTCTTTCTATTTTATTTTATGTATCAATTTGTATCTAGCTCTGGTCATTTTTGTATTAGTTATTATTATTATTCCGCTTCTTATCTTTTATTTATACAGCTTCCACTGTTGGTTGATTTATTATTTATCTCTTAGATACCATTTTTCTACTCTGATAATGAGGGTATAGTCTCCCCATCATACCACCATTTGACCCTTTCTGCTATTCGGTATCCTTTGGTGTATGAGGAGGCGCACTTGAGGCCATGTGGTGACCAGTCGTACTACGAGTTTCATAGTTAGTTGGGTCAGGACATTGAAAATTGGTACTAGAGTGGTTTCCTTTTTTCCTTTATCTTACTATTTGGGTTTGGAATACAAGTGACTCATAATGAATCATCACTTGGTAAATATTCGTGTCTAGGAGGGATCAACCCATGCGTGGGGAGAAGTCCAAGTGGTCAGAGTTGGGATTTTTATTTAGGTTATTTTTTATTACACTTTATTATGATTTCACCTCATGTGATTGGTGCACTTTCCACTACTTACTAATTTATGATATTTTCATAAATTTACCATTTTACCAATATAATAAAGAAGTCGAATTCAATGCATCTAGTTGGGAATATAAATATTCACATGCCATGCATATTCCATTCCATGTAGATTGCATTGCTAGTCTATTTAAGATTTTATGATGTTTCATGTGTGTTTATTAGTATTACTGCAATATACCATGTTAGTTATTTTAGTAAATTTTTTATTTTTATACTTTATTAGGTAATTTATTAGCATTCCTAGTTATAATTTTACTGTAAAATTGGTTATTAAAGTGAAAAAATCATCCAAAATAGTATTTTCCTACATATATTGATGGTGGAACCTTAAATAACAAATCCTGACATGTTTAAGGCATGAAGAATTCGTTTCATGGTATGAAACATTATTAGTTCTAATTAAATGGGAGACAATGTTACATTTATAAGGTCAATGGGTGCTTTATAAATTGAAAAAATGGTGACCCATATAATTGAACCATTATTTATGAGCTTTATATACCTAGAGACAATTATAAATATAAAAGCTGTTTAATTCTATTTTATATGAATTTTTTAGCTATATAGAGGCTTGTAACCCTTTTACTTGGTCATGATAACTCGTATGTCTAAATTCTAAAATGCACAATTGGACCCAAGTAGATCAGTTGAGGCATGTTTCTTATGAGATAAACCACCACAAGTGTTTCAAAAAATGATAAATTAAATCATCGTATATGGTTTTTGGACCAGGTTGGATATTATGGGACCCTCATAGGTCACCTTTTTATATTATTCCTTATTATTTAACCCCCATGGAGGTGCACATACACTTATTATTATATAGGGATAGTTATTTAAAGTGTATGAAACAACTTATATTGATGTATATAGATGTACGGTGGCATCTTACTTGACCATTCCATTTTTAAATTATAATAATCATATTATATACTTTGGAACTGTACTTATATGAGGTATTAGTAAATTAAATTTCTAATTACAGCCTAAAGGATGTTTTCCTCTATAGATTAGAATTGAAATTTTCTTCACCTAAGACCAGTTTTGATAACCTCAGGGGTAAATTAAATGGATAAAACAGGAATTTATGTGATATATTTCCTAATTATGATGGATGTCAGTTCAATAAATGGTGTTTAAAAGGAAGTTTTATATAAAATGCCTTTTTCCCTTATGGTTATGACTGATTAAAGTACCATAAAAATTTACCTTAAGACCGGTGCTTGGAATTCGATCCTTGAATTTTTAAAGAACTAAATATAAATTAATGTAATGACTTAAAATGAAACCTGAAAGGGGTGATCTTAGATTTAACCCTCATGTAAGGGTAGGCTAAACCTTATTCATGAGTTTTAACTTAGATGTGAATGGGATTATTTCCTTTAGGCTTCTTCCAAACTAAGTAATAGGCCCTTAAGCCAAGTGACCTTTATGGTGTGACTCTAGTTTTAAGATTTATCATTTCATGCTTTGGTAAGGGGCTAGCAGAGGTAGGTAGTTCCCTTAGAGATTTAAAAACCTTACTGGATTCTTGTGAATCCTTTCAGGTGTGTGGTACTATTTATGTATCTTTTGTCTTGTATAGGACTCATAGTTTTAAAATGACACCTAAGTTAGATGGGTGGTCATGTGGTATTTTGATCCTAAGTATGGGCATAAGAATAATGTAATTCCTAGTTTTAGTAGGTTATACATGCCTATGGAATGGTTGGATACATAGTAGGTCGTGTGACCCTTCTTATTTCTTCTTTAGTGTTTGACAACTCGGGAGGTTATCAACTCATTTTGTGTTCATGTTGGTTAGTACGGACCTAGGATAGTTTTATGTACAAACCCTTAGATACTAGATTCACAGGGCCAATATGCCTATGTATTGTGTCAAAATATGTTCCATTGTAAAAATTATCCTTGGGGTAGTATGTGTTGATACACGTAGTACACATAGAGTTACTAAAGTGGTACAAAAAACCATATGGGTTCATGATAATCATGTAATACTTGAGCTATAATGTTATGTTCATGGGTCATCTCTAGATTAGAGTGCCCTAGGCATTGAGGGAAACTATAATCTTTCCAATTATAGGGATGATATCATAAGAGGATCAGGTGTTTTGACATGTTGGCCAATTGGATTGGTGTGTATTCTTAATTTTATGGAACATGTGGACATAACTCGGGAGGAGTTTCACTCATATGTCTAGAGTAAATATGGAGTAGTGAACTTTTGAGTGACTTCCCTTTCTCTCCTTTCAATTTAATGCTTGATAATAGTGTTTTAGCCATGTCCAATACCCACAGTTAGGGGTTAATGGAGCATGTGACATGGGATGAGTTTTCTTTCACTTAAAATGATGAATAGGACACTCCTAAGGTGTGGAGAGTCGCATAAAATCTAGTAAAATGTGTCCTTACAAGTAGAAGGGACATCTCCAAGAGGACCATTTAAAAATGGTAAGTGTTTATTTGTTTTCCCTTGAAGCTGGCGTGCTATGGAAAGTATTTTTTCTTGTGAGGTAGTACAACAATGGTGTATTTGGCTATGTAAACAAACTTTAAAGACACTACTATCCAAGAATGGACTTTGATGGTCATATTTGAGTGACCTTGGGATGCCTCGGGTGGTGAAGGCATCCCAGTTGGGCTGTGACGATGTGTCAGTAGGTGCAACTGAGCTTATTCAAAAGGGGATGACCAATAGTGGTTCAAATTCTCTTATTTTAGGTATTTGGGTATGGTTAGCTGAGAAACTTACTAAACACATATCTTGGGATATAAAGGAAGTGTCTCTAGAATACCTATTAAATCTTCTTAACATCTTGGTGTACTCTTTCCTTCGAGATGATCATGTCCCCTATATTGAAATAATTCATGTACACTAAGAGAGAATCAGTTATATGTCTCACTATATTTAAATGTCAAAAGGACAGATAAATAAAAAATAAGGGAGTTTTGTGTCTGTAGTATGATATATATAGAGGCATGGTTAGTCCGGAGCGATACCTGGGTTCCTAGGTAGGAACACCTTTGATGGACTTGCAGACACCAGCTAGTTCTTGACTTAATTGTGACTATGCTCACTTAGGGTTCTTAATATGTGGATGTTTTTTCTATCCTCCAATGTCTCTTTTGCAATATTTTTAGAATGGGATACCTTGTATGAGCTCCTTGGACTCTATTTTATGACTATGAGTTTTCCTGGATTTTTTCTTGGTCTCGGGTGTGATGTTCCTAAATCATGATGATCCAAGTGTTCCAAATCAAGTATATTCCTATGTTTGTACTGATACATGATAACATAATGAAAATTTTGGCTATATAAAACACTAGAATCCAGTTATAATATTCGGTGATAATTCTTGGAGAAAATACCGAGTTACCTTTATTTAAAGTCATCAAGTTTAGATTTTGAAATGCGCCAACTATCTAAGTTGAGAATTTTGAGAATAGTTTACCGAAAGTGACTTGACCTATATTCTTCCCTATTTCAATGAATACAGTCATAAAGGAACCATTTCCAGAATGTCGTTGGAGTATGTATGGTATATTTTAAATGTCATCTAAGTATCTTCAAGAAAATGTTATCTTGACTTGGATAAATGAGTTCATTTTGGGGTAGAACGTTTGTTCAAACTAAAAATTAATCCATGAGCATCGTTACAATGCTAAGGGTAAGATTAAATATGAAATTATAATGGTGTAGATGTCGTGGCTTGGAATTTTTCTTTAAATTATTGAAACCAAGGTGGGGAGAACCATAATCCAGGTAATTAAAGAGATAGTGACATGTTTGTATCTTCATTTTTATGGGACCAAGTAAGTTCTGTCTTGGTGTTTTAGTTTTGAGTATGAGTGTTGGCTCGAGTTTTAATGGTTTATATACTATGTGTTGAAAATGATGTGTGGAGGTGAGTTGGGTGTTTGGAAATGAAACATGACCATTTGTGTGAACTTCTATACCTATATATATCGAGTGATTTTCTCTTCATTTCCCTAAGTCTTATTAGGTATGAGAAGTTCAAAGTTGCGAAGGTTGTAGTATCTCGTGTTTTTGGATAGGATGAAATTAAAAAAAAATGACTTTTATCATTTGTTGGATGGTTCATTCTTTAAACCAAACTTTGGAATGAAAATATGTGTTTGGGGATACTTAAATGTGTTGTTTTTAGACTTGGATAATGGTCTGAAGGGTGTCTCGGGTGCCCCATCAGGTTTTTATAGATTTGGGCACTAAAAACTCAAAAATGGGAAGTGATGGTCAAGGAACACAGTTTTTTTGAGACCGTGTGACCCTCTAGTGAAACTGTGCGGGTCTTTCAGTAGAGATGGAGGTCTTTCACAGTTAGGTATAACCATGTGAGAGGATCCACCAACCATGCGTCTTACCACTAATTCATGGCAGTGGGAAGTGCCATAGTTTACGCATAGTTTCCCAAACTATGTGCATAAACTATACACCCCCCCTTATTGGGAAGAGGCTCAAGCACGATTAGTACATAGTTTTGGAAATAGTGCAGCCAAATCATTCCCCTCATTAAAGGGGTTGGAAATTACCAAAATTATCCTCTTTCTTTTAACTTTATTTTCCTCCTTTATCCCCCACCCATGAAACTCCTCTCCTCTAACCATGATCTCTCCTCATCCTCATCTATTATATGAATGGATGCCTCTCCTTTACCACCATCATTTCTTTTGGATGTGTACCAGTGAGATCTTCATTCCTATAGCTCCTTTAATAGTTTCTCTTATCCTCATCTATGATATCTTCATGCGGTCTAATTCACCCCATTTTCAGGGTGAATGTATATTTATTCAATTTCTCATGAACTATACTGAATCAAGCCTCGATATTGGATGTGTGAGTCATAAATGGTATAAGGTACGAGGTCTATAGATTTTACCTATAGGTTTTATTGATTTATAAAATACATTGTTGTGTTTCACACTAGTATTTCCATAAGATTCCTCTAAAACATAAAATTAATTTTATGGAACCCAAAGTCATAATTTATGTTTCCATTATACTTGTTTAAGAACATTAGAGGATATTTCCTCAATAAAAACCACCCCTTAAGGTGGGTTATTTCATTTACTCATAGAGGAATATATTCATATTCATTATGCTTAGACCACCTGTGGGGTGTGCTAATTTAAAATCATGAAATATGATGATTGGATTAGGATTTGAACCTATTTTGAGGTGTGTTAAATGATTTTTCTTGAATGTGATGTTTAAATATAGTTGAATGAATTATTTTATGACAAAGTCATGTTTTCTAATAAAACCCCTAATTGAGGTGCATTGTCTTCTAAAATAAAAAGGGAATGATTAACATTCCTTATATTTCTTGGATTATTTTAATCGGTGTATCCCATTCCCCTTATTCTTATTATTATATGAACAATGTCTTTAAGAAATGGAACTTATTACTTTGCAATTGAAATGAAAAATGGGAATGGCCCTCCTTATGCATACTTAAATGGTAAAAGGCATGATTATTTTCAAGGACATATTTATTGATTATAAATGCAATGTATTAATATAATGGATGAAACATGGCCTATTTATAAATGTTTACAAAACTATATTAAGAGGATTTAATGCGCCTCGAGTGATTCCAGTTTCCTTTTACAGAACGAACGTCTAAGGGATAATAGGGAAAATATATTACCCTACTTAATGATAAAAAGGGACCTCAAGTAGGGTCATTGGCCATGAAATTTCATACCCCCTTATATGAGGATGTTGGCATGGTGTTCACATCACTTGGGTTGCTGAGAATGATGTTCCATGCCCCCTTAAAAAGGAGGATGGGTATGAACCACCTTGTTGTGATATATGATACTCTACATGGTAGCATATATTGATCACTAAACTTGTAAATGGACCTTCCTTTGTTTTACACATGATCCTCAGGCATGGAGACCATCCCTTATCATTATATTATTATTATTATTATTAATCATGGACGCCTGAGTTACGACCCGTGGCCTCGATAATACTAAGTATCCATATATATGGCTACAAAAAACCTTACACATATATTAAATATATATGTATACATATCTATGTATATATATATATACATATACTTATAGGAATTTTATCTTATGATGATGTATAGTCATCTAGGTGTCCTCAAGGAACCTGAGTCGGTCTGGTTACTTTTATTTATTTATTTACTACTTACTATGCTATACCTGCACACTATTTTACTTTATTATAATAGAATGGATTATGATTTATAAAATGTTTTTGGTGGCCTACTATGAAGGACCCAGGGACACCCTGAGAGAGGAGGGGTGAATCAGGGTGACAACTTTTTCTTTTAATGTGATGGATCATGCTCCCACGTTGGTAGGAACTTGTTGAACCTGTATGATGAATATGACCAAAAAGCAAACATTCACATTCACAGAGATGACACAACACTTTTTACTTGGTTCACCACTAAGGGCTACATCCAAGGAGCATACGCGGACAAGTTTTCAGTCATACCAAATTCCACTAATCTTCACTAGCTTTGGATTACAATGTTTCGGGCACAATCACTCTGTCCCAGGCTCACTGCCTTTACAAAGGCTTAGGGAAAGCTCACTGCTTCCCTCGGGTCACTCCCATTGACTCCCCCTGGATCACTGCCCTTGGTGAAGACACACCCAGTTTATAGACGTGAAGGTCTCTTCATTATTGCATAAGAATTCATCCTCCATTGCATGTAGATGTTCTATTGAAGTCCAATTCTTACCAGAAGATGAATCTCACTTCGCGCTGAGGGTACCGGACAATCTTCCAGCTTTCGTGCAACTTCAGAAGGATAGATGAACTTTAACAACCCTGGTGTGCTTATCCAAGCCCAACGCGCAAGTTTCAATCCTGGCGTGCAAGTCACTTTCGCGGTACAAATTCAGAGTGCAGGTGACACCAAACTACTTGCGCGACACTGCCTCCTTCAACACCAAACTTGCGCGACGTTGCGCCTTTAGCTCCCCAACTGCCTTGGTCGCGCAACAAACAATCGGCGCGCAACCTCAACTTGCGCGACCCAACAACCACTTGCGCGACTCAACCACTTGCACGACGAGATCTCGAAAAATCTATAAGTCTTGAACTTCATTCCTAATGAGGAGGGGTGGTCCTCTATTTATAGGCAAACTGGACCCCCTGCGCAATGGCGCGCAAGTCTTCCCTCGGCGCGCAGGTTCCTCCGCGCAGCTCATCCTCCCTAGCCTCTGTCGTGAAAATCACTTGCGTGACCACACAAACACTTGCGCGACCTTATTTTCTTTGGCATATTTTGAAGTTATAATCTTGAAAAACAATAGATGCGCAAGTTTCCAATCCTCCTAGGCATCGGCGCGCAAGTCTCTTCACGGCGCGCAGGTCACTTGCGCGACTAGCCCAAAACTTGCGCGGTTCTTATCCATTTGCCATTTTCCCATGTTCTGATCTTGAAAAACATATGGCGCACAAGTTTCCTCTCCTTCAAGTACATTGCGTGCAAGACTCTTTTCCAAAAAAACTTTTCTCCATTTGTCGATTTTTAGGCCCAAAAATTTGGCAAACACTGGGAAACGACGCCACCTTCAATACTGTTGTCTGTTTGAACTGTATGATCTCTTTGCTGTTACACATTCTGAACTTCTACTGAGGATTGACAACAAACACAAACCATACTTAAAATCATGCATAGAAGACCATGGTTCCAACAATCTCTCCCTTTGGGTTTGTTAGCAATCAGAAAATAAATTCAATAGATCTCCATCCATGTGCAAACCAAAAATGAAAGAATCAATTCAGCCAACACTCTAAGTCTACGTGAGCAATGCTCGGTGTAGAAAACAAGAGAGGAAGCTTGAATTGGGTTCCAGAGTTTTAGAATTATCAATGATGCCCATGAATCATTACATGATTGATGAATTCCTTCTTATCCTTCTCAACCTATCACTGACACTGAATTCGCATTGTGTCACGGGAGTATTACAAGTCTGAGCATGACTGAATTTATTCCTTTCTCCCCCATTGACAATAAACCCAAATCCTGGTAGTTTGTTCAACGTTCATCTCAAACCATACTTCCCCTAGATAGTATCTCCCCCACAAACCTGCATCACATCCATAAACAGATAAAAACAGTTATCATAATCGGGGGGAGGGGTAATGCGTAACCTCCTTATGCACTGGGAGGTGGCTGAACACCAAGGTTCAACTGATACTTCTCAAACACAGCCACTGACAGTAGCTTGGTCAGGATGTCATCCACTTGCTCATCAGTTCCCACATGATCCATTCTAATCACCCCTTGTTCAAATTTTTCTTTGATAAAGTGATACCTGATTTCAATATGTTTCATACGGGAATGCTGAACATGATTCTTCATAAGATCAATTGCGCTCTTGTTATCACAGTAAATTACCATTGGTTGCTTTACTTCATAACCAATATCTGTTAATTGTTGCTTCATCCATAGTAGTTGAGTGCATGCCTTTGTGGCATAGATATACTCAGCTTCAGCAGTACTGAGAGAAGTACTTTCTTGTTTCTTGCTCAACCATCCAACACATTTTTGCCCAATATAGAAGGCTCCACCACTATTGGACTTTCTGTCTACTACATCACCAACCCAGTCAGCATTAGAAAATGCTGATAATTCACTGTCCTTGCCTGCAGCAAAAAATAACCCGAATTTATGTGTACCTTGAATGTACCTCATGATTCTTTTTACTGCCGCCATATGTTCCTCCTTTGGATTACTATGAAAGCGGGCCACAAGGCATGTAGCAAAGACAATATCTGGCCGTGTCGCTGTCAGGTATAGTATGTTCCCAATGATCCTCCTATACATGGTGGGATCAACAGATTCCCCATCCTCATGCTTTCCAAGTTTAGTTCCAACTGCAATCAGAGTTGACATTGGTTTGGAATCTTGCATATTAAACTTCTTCAGTAGCTCTCTTGCATATTTTTCCTGATAAATAAAAGTGTATTCCTTCTTTTGAATCACCTGCAGCCCCAAGAAATATGTGAGCTCCCCAATCATAGACATTTCAAATTCTGATTTCATGTGGTTGGAAAATTCGTCCACTGATTTCTGCCTGCTGCCACCAAATATGATATCATCAACGTAGACTAGAACCATAAATTGATCTTTTGGATAATTATTCACATAGATATTGTGATCAACTCCTCCTATTTTGAATTCCAGCTTCTTGAGATATGAATCTAGCCGTGAGTACCATGCCCGTGGTGCCTGCTTCAAACCATATAGAGCTTTTTTCAATTTGCAGACCTTTGTTTCATCAGTACCCAAAACAAAGCCCACTGGTTGTTCAATGTAGACTTCTTATTCGAGTACACCATTCAAGAATACTGTCTTGACATCCATTTGATATACTTTATATCCTCTTTGGAGTGCCATGCCAAGGAAGAGCCTGATTGAATCCAGTCTATCCACTGGAGCAAAGGTTTCATCAACATCAATGCCTTCAATCTGGGAGTATCCTTTACATACCAGTCGTGCCTTGTTTCTGATGACACTTCCATGCTCATAAAACTTATTTTTGAAGATCCATTTGGTACCAATCACATTGTGACCTTTGGGTCTCTGGACAAGATCCCATGTCTGATTCTTGTCAATCTGATCTAATTCATCATTCATGGATTTCACCCAAGATTCATCATTTGCAGCTTCTTCGAATGAGGATGGCTCTACAACTGATAGAAATTAATATTGCGTGTTATTCCTCATCCTTCTTGTTTTAGTGGGTGCACTCTTGTCCCCAATTATGTTGGATGGATCAATCTCAGCTCTTCGTTTTCTCCTGCGAGGTTCAGTAGCATTCTCTTCAACCACAGTTTCTTCTTCAGATTCTTCTTCTAAGTCAACATCATGATGTGACTGCTGAGTGTTTTGAACAACTTCCTCTATTTCTTCATTTGTATTTCCTTCACATTCACTTTCTTCCTGACTTTCTATCACATCAGCATATGACGTCCTTGACGCATTTGTGCTTTTCTCTTCAATTATATTAACATCATTTCTTTCCACAATCCTTCCTAAACGCTTGTTGAAACATTTGTAGGCTTTACTGTTCATTGAGTAACCGAGGAAAATTCCTTCATCTGCATTGTCTCCATATTTCCCTTGATTTTATTATTTGTTCCTGATGAAGAATTTACTTCCAAGACACGAAAGTATTTTAAAGAAGGCTTCTGTCCATGCCACAATTCATATGGTGTCTTCGTCTCACCCATATAAAGTCCTGTTTGATTCTGAATGTACACTACAACCTGAACAACTTCCAATAATGTCGTGGAGTACGACTCTCAATCAACATAGTTCGTGCCATGTTGTTCACCTGTCGATTCCTACGTTAAACAACTCCATTTTGTTGTGGAGTTCTCACAGCAGCTACCTCATGCTGTATCCCATGCTTCGCCAGATAATTTTCAAATTCAATGGATGTTTATTCTCCTCCATTGTCAGATCGCAACACTTTGATTGTCCATCCAGTATCATTCTCGGCGATTCACCGATACGTTTTCATGCAGTCAAGGACTTGTCATTTCCTGTGAATGACCATCACACATGCCATTCTACTGTAATCATCTATGAAAAGGACAAAGTAACTTTCTCCATGAGTTCCGGCAACATTTATCAGCCCACATACATCTGTATGAATCAGATCAAGAAGGTGAGATGCCCTTTTCTTCTTTGGCCGATATGAACTGCAGACCAGCTTCCCACGAATGCAAGCATCACAAGATTTTTCACGTTCACGCTTCAGGTTGGGAATGTCCATGAAAATTCTCAATTTTGATATTTTATCCATGTCATGTTGATTGATGTGTCCCAGTCTCCGATGCCAAATTTTTTTTTTCTTCAACAATCATGTAACAGACATTTTCTTCACTATCAACCTGATACAAGTTGCCTTCTATTCTGCATCCCTTCATAAGTGAATTTCCTATCTTTCCCTTGATAGTGCATCCTTTCTAATTAAAAGTAACTATAAGTCCCGAGTCATAGAGTTGACTCACGCTGAGGAGATTATGACATAGTCCATCTATGTAAAGAACTTCAGTCTTCTTTAGTTCTCCATTAGCTAATTCTGTACTTCCACTCCCTTTGATTTTTAGAGCTCCATCATTACCAAATTGTACTGTACCATTAACCTTCCTTTTGATATCTGTTAACAGGCCTGTATTACCTATCATATGAGATGAACAACCGCTATCTAGAATCCAGGTACTATTGTTCTTTGTAGCTTTGAGGACCACCTCTGCAAGGTTGGATTTATCAATCTTCTTACTTTCCTTCCATGAGACATTGGATTGAGTATATAGTACTGATGGCCTTTCAATTATCTCTTCCACATACCCAGGTTCATCATAGTCAAAATATTCTTTGAGAGGAGAGAATCTGTTTGAGAGAGAAAAACTATCTTGCTGTCGAGACTTGACTTGTCTTGAACTTCGGTATGAGGTGTCCATGTCCCTTCTCTGCCTGCAATTAGCAGCCTTATGACCAAAGTTAGAACAATGATAACAATATACATAGAAATTGTTTCTTCTATAAGAATTAGGATATGAATTTGTTCTCCTTTTTTGAACTTATATATCTTCTCCATTTAGATAGATTCTTGCCTCTTCGCAATAAGACATGGTCTGGCCCAAATAGCCACAGAATTGAAACTTCATGAGTGGAAATGTCTTCTCACTTGGATTTATCCTCATACCTTCTTCCATGGGAGAATAGCTAGACTGTCTGTCATTTCTGAATGTTTGAGGATAAATTTCAGTTCTCCTTTTAGTTTGGATTGAGGGTTCCTTTTTCAGCACTTTAGGCAACGTTTCAAAATGTTCAACTTTCATCTTATCTTTCTTTTGGATCTTTTCACTTCCAGTAGTTGATGTCTCAGCTTCACAGCCAATTCCACTCCTTCCCATGCAAGCGGGTCTTTGATCACTCAAGATTTTTCCAACCCCATCTGAACCACACTTGGCTCTTGCTAGTAATTCTTCATCTGAGAATCTTCCAAACTGTATTTTCTTCCTTGATTCTTTTGGAATTGATTTAGTCTCCAGTTTACTCCTTAGAGTAACAACTTCCTCCTCAAGACCCTCAGCAGTCTTGGATTTTTCATCTAGTCTAGAGGTGAGGTCATTGATGACCTTTGCCTACTCTTCAATTATCAGCTTCAGATCCACTACATCATCATTGCTTTCAATTATTTTAGACTATACCTTCACAAATTCTTCCAGTCGTTCAATTTCAGATTCAAGTTGATCAACGTATTTAGTTGATTCTTCTACAATTGATTTCCACTTATTGCAACTCTTACATTTAGTCTTAAACTTATTAACCGTATCCTTAAGTTTCATATCAGGATCAACAAAAGTTCTTAGTTGTTTTTCTCCACCATTATCTTCTGACTTTTCAACTTTATCCATCATGGAAGCATGGTTCTCAGTTTTGAATTCTGGTTCTTCTTCATCATAGAATTCATTATCATCTTCTTCCTCTTCACAGACAAAAATCTTCCTTTGCATTTTCTTTCCATATTTGAAGTTTCCCTTTTTGAAGAAACTTCTATGAGGCTTCTAGAAGCTTTCATCTTCACTATCATCATCATTGATCTTTCTTGTGCATTGAGAGGCAATGTGCCCAACTTTTCCAAAATGAAAACATGCGAGAGGTAACTTCCCTTTGAATTTCCCTTTTCCCTCATGGAACTTATTTGTAATGAGAGAAAGAATTTATTTTTCTTCGTCATCTTCACCATTACTATCTTTTGATTATTTCAGTTTATCCATGGTCTTGAATGCCATTTCCTTGCCCACATGAGTCGTAGCATCTTCTGGTTTGACTCTCATTTCATATGCTACCAAGATGATCAGTAGATCATCCAGAGAAAGTTTGGAAAGATCTATTTCCTCAAGAGTTGACACCTTTTCATTGTACAGAGGTGGAAGTCTTCTTAATATTTTCTTTAAAATATCAATGTCTTTGATTTCTTCTCCTAGACCCCGAATTGCTCCAACCACTTCAGTAATTAGATTGAAGAATGAGTCTGCATTCTCATCTGGATGTATCTTCAGATCATCAAACCGATTGTGCAACACTTGTAGCTTCACCTCCTTCACCTTTCTATCTCCTTCATAAATATTCTAGAGTTTATCCCACATGGATTTTGATGAGGTTCAATTCATCACCTTTAGGTAGATCTGATCATAAAGGGCTGCTGTGAGTGAATTTTGTGCTTTAGCATCTGCATCAAGAATTTTCCTGTCTGTTTTAGTCATAGCCAGGCCCGTTGGATCAGTGACTTGTATTCCTTGCACAGTAGAAAAAAGAACTTTCATTCCAAGAGATATTAGATGAGATCTCATTCTGTTCTTCTAAATCTGGAAATTACTTCCATCGAAATGAAGGACTCCCCTGACATTGATTGCATTCTCCATGACGAAAAAGGACAGATTCAACGCCAGCAACCTTTACCCTCTGATACCACTTGAAGGACCCAAGGACACCCTGAGAGGGGAGAGGTGAATCAGGGTGACAACTTTTTCTTTTAATGTGATGGATCTTTCTCCCACGTTGGTAGGAACTTGTTGAACCTGTATGATGAATATTATCAGAAAGCAAACATTCACATGCACAGAGATGACACAACACTTTTTACTTGGTTCACCACTAAGGGCTACGTCCAAGGAGCACACGCCAACAAGTTATCGGTCATAAAAAATTCCACTAATCTTCACTAGATTTGGATTACAAATTTTCAGGCACAGTCACTCTGTCCCAGGATCACTGCCTTTACAAAGGTTTAGGGAAAGCTCACTGCTTCCCTCGGGTCACTCCCGTTGACTCCCCCTGGCTCACTGCCCTTGGTGAAGACACACTCAGTTTATAGACGTGAAGGTCTCTTCATCATTTCATAAGAATGCATCCTCCATTGCATTTAGATGCTCTATTGAAGTCCAATTCTTACCAGAAGATGAATCTCACTTCGCGCTGAGGGTACCGGGCGATCTTCTAGCTTTCGTGCAACTTCAGAAGGATAGATGAACTTTAACAACCCTGGCATGCTTATCCAAGCCCGGCGCGCAAGTTTCAATCCTGGCGCGCAAGTCACTTGCGCGATAAAAATTCATCGCGCAGGTGACACCAAAATACTTGCGCGACACTGCCTCCTTTAACACCAAACTTGCACGACGTTGCGCCTTTAACTCCCCAACTGCCTTGGTCGCACAACTAACAATCGGCGTGCGGCCTCAACTTGCGCAACCCAACAACCACTTGCATGACTCAACCACTTGCACGACGAGAGCTCAAAAAATCTCTAAGTCTTGAACTTAATTCCTAATGAGGAGGGGTGGTCCTATATTTATAGGCAAATTGGACCCCCTACGCAATGGCGCGCAAGTCTTCCCTCGACGCGCAGGTTCCGCCGCGCAACTCATCCTCCCTAGCCTCTGTCGTGCAAATCACTTGCGCGACCACACAAAGACTTGCAAGACCTTCTTTCATTTTCCATATTTTGAAGTTATAATCTTGAAAAAAAATAGACGCGCAAGTTTCCAATCCTCCTAGGCATCAACGCGCAAGTCTCTTCACGGTGCGTAGGTCACTTGCGCGACCAGCCCAAAACTTGCGCGGTTCTTATCCCTTTTCCATTTTCCCATGTTCTGATATTGAAAAACATATCGCGCACAAGTTTCCTCTCCTTCAATCACACGGCACGCAAGTCTCTTTTCCAAAAAAACTTTTATCTATTTGTCGATTTTTAGGCCCAAAAATTTGGCAAACACTGGGAAACGGCGCCACCTTCAATGCTGTTGTCTGTTTGAACTGTATGATCTCTTTGCTGTTACACATTATAAACTTCCACTGAGGATTGAAAACAAACACAAACCATACTCCAAATCATGCATAGAAGACCATGGTTCGAACATACTAAGTATGTATGACACCCTTCTTGTGCCCCCATTTCACTGGGGTACCCGAGTAAACCTCATGTTCACAGGTCCAGGATCATTGGATTGTTGTTATGATATGCATTGTATATGGGAGCTTAGAATTTTTGGACTGAGCTAGTACCCATGATGCTCATAGAGACCACCCTTATGGATTTTTCTTCTTCTTTATATAATATATTCTATTACCTACTGCATGCTTAATTTTTTAGTCTATGTATCATCATCTTTACATGCATGCATTTTTGTATCTGGATATGGCCATATTTGTATCAGTTATTATTATTCATATGCTGCTTGTATTTAATTTACACTACTTACATTATTGGTTTATTTATAATTTATCTATTATACACCTCTATGCTACTCTAATAATGAGGGTGTAGTCTCCCAATCATACCACCATTTGACCCTCACTACTATTGGAAACGTCTTCCATACGGGGAGGCACAGTTGAGGCTTTGTGGTGACTGGTCCAGCTGCTGGTTTCATAGTCAGTCGGGCCAAAACATTACACACTTTCTTTTTATCAGGGAGAAAAGTTTTATAAAGAGTTTGGGGTAGTTGTAAGTGCATAAGATCATACTCCTCCATGGGGTTCTATTGATGATTGTCTCAGACTGTGATGTTAGATTCACATCATGGTTGTGTATATGCCTATAGAAGACATTCAGGACCCAGTTGAGGATGATAAATGATTTTCACCCCCATACAGATAGGAAAACTAACTTTTGGAGGATATTATGAGGTATTTCATGTTAGACTTTGTCCTGAGCTGGGAGGATCACTTACCTTTAATATATTTTTCTTATAATAATAACTATCACACTAATATTAGTATGGAACCTTTGGAAGATCAGTATTGAAGACCCTTCAAGTCACCTTTATACTGTACTGACATTAGCGAGAAATCTCTTATTAGGCCAGATATGGTGTAAGCGATGATAGAGAATGTCCAAGTGATATACGATTAGATGAGGTGGGATCATAGTCGACATAAATCTTATGTATATTAATTTCATAGGCTCTTGGTGTTAAATTAAGGAGAACATGTTTTCTTGAGAGTCTCCCCATAATGAGGATTGCAGAGATTCATTTGGGGTGGAAAGTTATCCCTATAGTTTATCAATAAATTTGGGATCCTATAAAGGATTTGAGATATTTATTACCACCTCACCTTACCCCCATAGTTGGAGTGGGAACACAATGTCTCCCATGTGTAGTAGTTGAGGATATATGTGAAAGATCTAATGAATTTTATTTATTGGGGTGATCTATACAACGAGGATGAATCCACCTTCATAGAGTACCCAAAGTAATTCAAGGATCGATAGAAGAGGACCCTGTATGGATGGATCATTCCCTTGGTTCCTGTGCTGTGGCAACATGGGAGCATACAGGAGAGCTCTTGAGAGTGAGAGAGCTCTATGTGGGCTCAGTATCCCCACCTTATTGTTAAGCTTTTTATTTTTAGAGATGAACATATTTGAAGGAGGGAATAATATTGAGACTTTATTTTTTCCTTATAAGACTTAAAAATATATTAAGAAATATTTTTAGAGTGAGGTGTTGAGATGGTGCAATATTCTTAGGCCTGGTGAGTTCAGAATTGATATTATAAAAATATTAAATATATTTATATCATGTTCATGTATTTTTTCATAAATAATGGAATATTTATTAAAAGGGGGATTAAATTGAAAATTTAAGAGCATGGTTTAATCTGAAGTGCGGGGTTTACCACAAGTGGAACTTAAAGTTGGTCGGCACGAGATGTTTGGATGAGGCGGGCATTGATGAGTGCATTTAATTAAAATAAATAAATAAATTATTTGTTTATTTTTTTTACTAAATTATCTTGCAAGAACCCGGATCTTCATTTCATGTATGGATCTTGATTTCTGGTGTTTTTGGGGAAAAAGAAAAATTTGGAAATTTTTGAGTACACGCCATGTACCCGGTTTCCATGGGTAGCCGTGTATTGGATGTGTAATGACCGAGTACATGGATGTGTGGACTGGCTAAATTAGGGACCAGTCGAGGCATGTACACGACATATACATTAATTTTTTTTTTGTACTTTTTTTTTATTAATCAGACTGGGGCCGCGTCTCATCTCCATATCTCCTTTCTTATTCATGTTTCTCATACTGAAGAGCGATGTATGGATGATTATCTTTGAGCACCTCCCAACCCCCAACGAGCTCACCGCGGAGCTCGACCCGCGACAGTTGCGGGCCACAAGCATTCGGCCCAACTGGATCAGGCAACACCAATCCAACAATTTCTCTTATATAATTAACACATGCCCATGAATCTTGTTCTTGATTCCATATCCATGTGGACATCAGTTAATAATGTCACTTTATTCCTTATTAAGGTGACAACCTAATGATCAAAGTTGACTAGAATTTCAATTACATTGTATATTTAGACAATCCCATAAATATCTTTCTCATTTCTGGATGTGAGGGAATCTTATGCTTGCCACATATAAGTAAAGGATGGACATTCAGTTATGATCTGTCCAGGAAGGTTGTTATATCTTCTTTTTTCAAGCCATATAGACATCTTAGGAATACACAGTCATTGGAATACTTTGGAAGATGTTTGTGAGTACCTGATCAAGGAGAGAGACAATTGTGAGACCTTTGTTTGCTGTTGGACAACACCAGCACAACTGCGACGCGATCGCAGCTAGAAAAAGCGAGTGCTGGAGAACAATGCATGCATTATTTATGACAATGATGAAAACGTCCTTTTCTTTTCCAATAACCATGAACATAAACAAAGTCCTCTTCTCATTTCAGAAAAAAACCAGCCCCACCCCCTGGACAGGATCCACCCCCCCACATCCCTTGCACACCTTGCACACCCATTCCCCCCCTGCTGGACCCCCTTAGACAGCAACCCCCCTACTGGACCCCCCCTGGACAACAGTAGACCCCTACTGGACCCCCTGGACAAAAGCCCCCCCAGACCCTGGACACCCCCCCTAGACAGACCCTGGACAGATCCCCCTCCCCCTTCCAGTCCTGCCCCCCACCCTTTTTCCCCCAGAACCTGGACAGATTCCCCTCCCCTTTCCAATCCTGCCCCCTTCCCCCCAGACCCTGGATAGATTCCCCTCCCCCTGCCAGTCCTACCCCCACCCCAGACCCTGGACAGATCCCCCCCCAGACCCTGGATAGATTCCCCTCCCCCTGCCAGTCCTGCCCCCACCCCAGACCCTGGACAGATCCCCCTCCCCCTGGAAAGATTCCCCCCAGAACCTAGACATATTCCCCTCCCCCTACCAGTCCAGCACCCCCCAGACCCTGGACAGATCCCCCCAGACCCTGGACAGATCCCCCTCCCCCTGGACAGATCCCCCTCCCCCTGGACAAATTCCCCTCCCCCTGCCAGTCCTGCCCCCCCAGACCCTGGACAGATCCCCCCCAAACCCTGGACAGATCCCCCTCCCCCTGGACAGATCCCCCTCCCCCTGGACAGATTCCCCCCAAACCCTGGACAAATTCTCCTCCCCCTGCTAGTCCTGCCCCCTAGACTCTAGACAGATCCCCCCCAGACCCTGGACAGATCACCCTCCCCCTGGACAGATCCCCCTCCCCTTGGACAGATTCCCCCCAAACCCTAGACAGATTCCCTTCCCCCTGCCAGTCCTTCCCCCAGACCCTGGACAGATTCCCCTCCCCCTGCCAGTCTTTCCCCCCACCCCAGACCCAGGATAATTCAAACCTATCTTAGAGGGTGTTTTCTATTTTAAGGATTTTTCTCTTGTGATAGGTGGATACCTTTCTATTTGGAATCATTTAATCCTCTATATGATGGGTTTTGATGTAATCAACAGGATTGATTGACTAGTTCCCTATTGATCCCATATTAACTGCTATCATTGGAGGGTGATGATTAAATCCCCATAGGGAAGTAGGTATGTGAATAAGTTATAATGGGATGTCTGTGTGACTCAAGATAGGTATGATCTTTAAAGGATGGGTAGTGTGATAGATCAGATCACCAACATTTTCCTTGAGTACCAGGGGTTAAAAACCTTTGTTTTCCACTGGTAGTGGGGAAATTCAGTGAAGACTATCCTAACAACATTTATGGTCTACCACTAGTATGGGAGGTAGAAGAAAATATCAAAATTGTTACAGGAGCAGTACCAATAACCATTACTCTTTATAGGATGGCACCTATGGAGCTTCTGGATCTCAAGAAGATATTCGAGGACCTAGAGGCTAAAGGCTTCATATGCCCCAGTACATACCATGGGGTTTCACTCAACTCTGGGTTGGCTGGAGGCAAGGGAGGTGGCTATTCATTGATCACGTATTGTGTAGGATACTATAGGGTAGGTCCAGTTGTTCAGAAGGAGCATGATGATAGCATTATCTAAACATTAGTCATATGACAACCAACGCTGATGAACTCTCAAGTTAGAGGTTGGAGATCGTGTTTTCTTTAGAGACTCACCCAGGTTGGTCTATAGACATATTCAAAGGTAGGATAAGCTCTTACTATGGTTCTTTGGACCCTTTGATGTTTTGAAATAGATCAGACTAGTGGACTACAAGTTAGCACTCCCTCAAAAGTACCAGTCAAAGCATGATGTACTTCAAGTGTCTTGGATGCACTAATACTCTCTAGACACAACACATGTTTTTTGTGCTGATGAGGATTAGTATGATGTAGATGCTTCATTAGAGGAGTATCTCATTCATATTTTTTATTAGAGTGTGAAGACACTCCAAGTTAAATCAGTTCCCCTGGTATAGGTGCTATAACACGGCATTACCACGGTGTGACCGCAGCGTGACCGCGGCGTGACCGCGGCGTGACCGCGGCGTGACCGCGGCGTGACCGCGGCGTGACCGCGGTGTGACCACTGTGTGACCGCAGTGTGACTGCGGCGTGACCGCAGCGTGACCGCAACGTGTTGGCCCGATCCAGCGACATCCGTGGGGCAGCATCTTCTAGCCAGGAGCAAAGGGAGCGGGAGGAGGCTGGAATGCTGGTGGAAGGGGACTGGTTGCAGGTGTTGGGGAGATGGTGCGGGCTGATTCGAAGGTGGAAGGAGGGGCTGTTTCGGGCTGGAATGCTAGTGGCAGCGGGATGAAATGAAGGTGGAAGGGGGCTGGTGTGGTCTGGATGTGGCTGGAGTAGGGCCAAATCACGGCATTACCACGGCGTGACCGTGGCGTGATCGCGGTGTGACCGCAGCATGTTGGCCCGATCCAGCGACATCCGCAGGGCAGCATCTTCCGGCCAGAAGTGAAGGGATCGGGAGGAGGATGGAATGTTGGTGGAAGTGGTCTGGTTGCAGGTGTTGGGGGGATGATGCGGGCTGATTCGAAGGTGGTAGGGGGGGATGTTGCGGGCTGGAATGCTGGTGGAAGTGGGTTGAAATGAAGGTGGAAGGGGGTTGGTGTGGGCTGGATGTGGCTGGAGTAGGGCCAAATCACGGCATTACCGCGGTGTGACCGCGACGTGACCGCGGCGTAACCGCAATGTGACCGTGGCATGACCGCGGCGTGACCACAGCGTGTTGGCCCGATCCAATGACATCCGCAGGGCAGCATCTTCTGGCCAGGAGCGAATGGAGTGGGAGGAGGCTGGAATGCTGGTGGAAGGGGTCTGGTTGCAGGTGTTGGGGGGATGGTGCAGGCTGATTCGAAGGTGGCAGGGGGGCTATTGCGGGCTGGAATGTTGGTGGCAGCGGGCTGAAATGAAGATGGAAGGGGGTTGGTGTGGGATGGATGTGGATGGAGCGGGGCCAAATCACGGTGTGACCGCGACGTGACTGCAGCGTGACCGCGGCGTGAGCCGCGGTGTGACCGCAACGTGTTGGCCCTATCCAACGACATCCGTGGGGCAACATATTCAGACCATGAGCGAAGGGAGCAAGAGGAGGCTGGAATGCTGGTGAAAAGGGGATGGTTGCAGGTGTTGGGGGGATGGTGTGGGCTGATTCGAAGGTGGTAAGGGGGGTGTTGCAGGCAGGGGGGGATGTTCAGACATAAATACACCGACCGAGATGCTCAGATACACCAAGACTCCATTGCTCAGATAGAGGCGATCTAACAATACTTTCGCATGTAGTAACTATCAGAAGGTTATAATCATAGATGAAATGGTTTAAGATAACCAGACACAGTATGAGAATTTTAATGTAAAACAACCAAATAGAGGGGTCGTGCAATGACACGAATGGGTAGAGTGAGAATATCGGATTGATCATCGGACGGAGTACACTGCGATGAGAGGAAAGAATATGCGCTGTGAGAATACAATATGCAAAGGAGGATAACTGGACGGTCCAATAAAACTATACGCAAAGTAGACACCCTATGATCAGACGATTCAGGTATAACATACCCGTTAGTAGAAAAGTTGAAAGATTGTGATATGAATCTACATACACAAGAGCTGGAGCACCAAAAAAATGCAGCTACTGATGATCATGTGATCAGAATACAATCGAGCTGAGTAATAAATACAATAAAGCAGCTAATAATCATATAACTCCCTTTAAAGTATAGAGAATAGTTGATTTTCAATGTATAAAGAATGATATGTTATATTTGGATGCATGGAGAAATTAAATTTCATAAGATAAAATTATATTTTTCATTAAGAGAAGATTTTGAAAAGCACATTTACAATTTTGTAATTTGAATAAAGAATTCAGAGTACATAAAACAAAAAGCATGATGGAATAAGTTATTACATACCATTAAGTACAATGATGACATTGATATAGTACCTGAGTCATTTGTTTGGGATCTTGCATAAGAAGAAGCACCCTATAAGAAGATAAACGGTAATGTCAGATTGAATGACTACTCATATATTGGACATAGGTGGCTGAAAGCATCTAATAATCTACAATCATGTAAGCAAATCCTCATTCTTATGCTTGTGAATAGAAACAATTCATCCTCGTTAACTTGTAAGCACGCCTTATCTCTCTTTCAATCTCATGTTCAACAAAAGCATTATCAGGTGATGCACCCACCATTGCAAAGAGCATAAAACATGGGTTTGAAAATGTAAAAAGTATATCATGCTTAACAGGTGTAGGAAGCTTCTATGGACCTACCACTGCATGCTCAAGTGTCAAACTGTGATGTAGAATACTAAAATATGCTTATGTTTTCAGGAAAATTTAAAACTAATAGGTATGTTGGATGGTTTTAAAGCAATAACCAAGTTTATACATTCTTTAAAAAGTGATTCATGTCACATCTGGATCCTATAACCCATTTTTAATTTCAATCTTTCTAAGCTAATTTTCTTGGAAAATCTCTTTTATGATAATCTCTAAAAGTTCTATAACCTCATGGAAACATTGTCTATGTCATGGTCTTCCCACATTTTGAGGGTCAATATCTTCTGCAATGGCTCTTATAAGCTACGAAAGTCAAATGTTGGTGTGAAGAATGGACATGAGTCTTAAGGAACCAAGCATTACTATAGGAGCATGGTATTTTTTAAACAATAGTAATGTACTGTATACATCTAAAGGAATAATAATATATGAAAAAATAAAAGGAAATCTATAAACTTACATCAAATATTATACAGGAGATAATTCTACATATTGGAGTTTGTAAACTTCATTCTTGTAAAGATCATCAATGTTCACATGAAAATAAAAGGTCACCAAATAGGGACCCCTACAACAGGTTCAACCGTAAATTATTCTACCAAGCCTGTAAGAAACAAGTATTGATCAAATACATCCACCTTCAAAACAGATTCTAATCATTTCAAGATAGGTCAATAAGAAAACTATTGAATATTAGATATGCAAAAGAAAAAATGATAATAGATGACCAATTTCAAATAGAACATAACCTTTATAGATTTTGAACTTTAACTCCCAACCTATTAAAGACAGAAAGGTATTTTATGTAGCTTCCAGTAAGCCCAATATTCATAGGAATATCCACCCAAACTGCTGTAAAAATTCTATGCATAATAGTGTGCATGTCAATAAAATGTCCCTGATTTATGGAAGTGTACCAATTCCACCAGATCAGGTGAAAAGCTGCATCCACTGCTATGTGAAACAGATTGTGAAGTTGAGAGAAGCCATTCTGAACTGTACAACGGTTTAGGATGCCATAAACACTGGAAGCAGTGAAAGCTTCAGCTTCAAACATGTCTGAAATAATTCCCCAATTCACTCTAGCGTAAGTGTAGTGAATGAAAACATGTTCAAGAGAGTCTTCCCCAACACTGTACACACTGCACATAGAATAAAAATAAAGACCAAATTTCATAAGGTTAGTGTTCGTAGGCATTTTATGGTAAACGACAAACCATAAAAGAATAAAACGGGATGGGATAATCCATGATTTAATAAAAGGATTCAGATATCAAGACATTTTAGTTAGAACCTCCCATATATAAATTATGATATAGCCTGTAGGTAAGTGTCACATGATGAGCGTGAATATAAACCATAGTATCAGCTTTTGGAATAAATTGGTAGGAATAAATGGCCTCCCCAGCCATAATGAAAATGAATACCTTAATTATTCTAGAATGGAAAATATATAATGAAAATGAATACCTTAATTGGAACTTATAATGCATATGAATACTCATTTAAGGTATCCAATTTATTACAGGTATGCATTTTCATTATATCTTTTCCATTCCAGACCAATTAAGGTATGAATTTTCATTAAATAAGAATACCATCAATATAATAGAATATAAATTTTTCAGAAATATGTTTTGTTTTGAAAAAATACAAATAAAAAACATTTTAATTAAAATACAGAAGTTATCACAAAATATATGTAAAAATTTACTGGTTTTGGAAATATAATACTCATAAAAGTATAATGCTTATACAAATACATCAATATAAAATCATAGTACAATAATATAAAAATATGGGCATTACCACTGATTCTATGGAATACATGGTTTAAAGGTTTTCCATATCCTGAGAAAGTGTAAGTAGTGTAGAAATATCATTATGTAATGATAATACAATGGGATCCCCATAAAATAGTTGTTGTATAAGAGAAAAGCAGGAAATTAAAACATCATAAATTAAACCACTTGATGGTCTAACCAAACACATATTATAACAGAATAATAATAAATTTAGTAGGGAAAATTGGGGGAAATAAATATATTAATATAAATACATTTTTAGAGACAAATTGGGAGAAGAAACAAAAATAAGGAGTGTGAAACCTTACATGGGTATTGAGCTTTCTAGTGATCACAACTAAAAAGAATTCAGTGAAAGGGAGAAGCCATAGAGAGACGAAAAGTTTGGGCAAAAGGATTCGAGAGCAGAAATTGATCGTTGAGAGATGGACACCGATTGATGAATGTTGAAGTATGATGAGGAAAGATAGCCATGGAGTGTTGATGGATATGTTGGAAGATAAACAACAAACATAGAAAAAATAGGAAGACCGATAAAGGAGACCTTCTAGAGGAAATGAAAAATAGATGACTATGGGAACAATTAGATACACAATTAAGATAAATGGATAGTAATTAGAGGTACACCATCATCACCAATAGAGTTCATTTCCTGGAGGATATTTGTTGCAAATACACATGTTGGTAGAAAGGAACAAACAATTTCATATGAAACATGTGTTGTTCTTATTGGTGGTTTGGTCTTCATGATCTCATGTACTTGAGATTGCTAAGTGAAAAATTCATGAGAATAAGTCTCAATTATTAGGACCCATAAGCACCTATTATTCAAAAATTATTTGTAGGAATAGATAGTTGTTGATCATAGGGAAATATAATTACTACCCCTCGGTCTACTATTGAGGGTGTCACACTATAGGTTGTCACCCTAAACTCTGAAATTAGGCCCCTTTGGAAATTTTTCTAGGAATAGAGAGTTGTAAATCATATGGAATGGGCTCATATTTCAAGTTTACCAATATATTCCAGAAGAAACATGCATTATGCACATATCCCCACTACTTTACAAGAATACCATTAGCATATCCTGGTAGAAAATAGAGGGATACAATCAGAATATTTCCATGATTCAATCGAATATGTCTTCCAATATATTATTATGACAAAAAATGTATTGGCCATTATTCTCGCTCATTCAATTCTGAAGTTCTAGTATATTCTAGTAGCCATAGAGGGGCTTTGTCGGCATATTCATGTGATTTTAAAAGGGACAAGAATACTATAATGTTCTCACTACTAGGGCAACATATCAACTTCTCCAACATGACATGGTGGATACTATGGAGTAAGCTCATATTATTGCTCCTACCCATGAGGATTATCAACACATTCTAGTAAAGGATGAGGCACTGAACCAAGCTCATATCCCCATTTCAACTGGGGTTCATCAACCCAACTTGAAAATTACCTCAAGACAAGTGTATATTCCTATTGAATAATTCTAGAGGTGCATTACAAAGGTAAACTAAGACCAATATCATATTCCCACTCCAACTATTGTTCATAAGATGTCCCCTCAATCACCTCAGAGAAGGCCCATATTCCTTCCAAAAATCTATAAGTTAATCAGAAACTTTTGACAGCTTCTAGTAATCAAGACCATGTTCCTACTCAAATTTCTTTTAAAGACTATATAGGAGGTGTCTTATATCCCTTGTCCCATTCTGTGGGTCCATCAAAAAATTTTATCAGGGAATGCACATTTTAATTGGACCCATCTTCCCCTTCAACCAAGGTTAGACATCATATTTTGGAAGCCACCCAAAGGTGGGATCATACACCTACCAACAATTTGGTATCTCACTAGCATATCCTAACAGCTTCCCAGCAATGGGTACATATTCTCACAACAGCAAGAATCCTTCGACATACTCCAGTGACCACAAAGAAGAAGTATCATACTCTTTCTCATTCCCAAATGGTTGGTTGGCATATTTCAACCAAAATATAGGATGAGGTTCATATTTCTACCCTACATAATGCTAGAATCATTGAGGTTATACAGTTCATGTCTGAAGCATATTAAGGATTCACCAACTCTTCATCTAAAGAATATGTCCATAGTTATTATGATAGTCCTTCTCATGATACCATAGATATGGATTACAAATATTCTACCCCTAACATTTGTTGTGTACAACCCCCCATGGTGATATATCACCCTATTAAGGAAATCCTCTAATTTTCAAGAAACATTCACATAGAATGGTACTCAAATAGCCAGGGTCAACCATATATAGTTCCACATCAAACATTAGAAACCATAGTTTGTAGGTGAACCAGAGTAGTGATGACCTTCCTTACCTTCTAAATTCTGTGAGTCGTTTTCCACAAAAAATTGACCTATGTAGTATGACTAGGAAAAGGAATATGATTCTGATGAGGAAGAAGATAGTATGGACAAGTGGAAATATTTGGTCAAGAAAAACCCCTGGGTACATTCTATCCCATCACCACTTCCATCTATGATATCCCTGATGATCTAAAGGGGGATTGAATTTTTTAATTCTTCAAAAACCTATAGGAAATGTTTCAATGGCTAAAGGAAAAAAGAACCACTCTTAACAGGGATATGAGGATCATCTTCAGGCCGTGAACATGCTCTATTTCCAAATAGTCCTTTCTAATTTCTATGGGTCCTAGGATGTAAAATCAGAAAATAATTACAAGATCCTATGATATGATTTCCTCCATATCTTAAAATCCCACTGAAAAATAATCATTGAAGACTTGTTTTATGCATGCATCCAAGGATTGGGTGAGAATGGATCATTACACTTTTACAGGTTCCTAGATTAGTAGATTCACCTGGAGAAAGCATCATGTAATATAATTGTCACATGAGAGGCCATATGTATGGTTAATATACACGCCTGTGGCTCAATATAGTAAAATTTTCCTATCTCTAAGACATTAAAAGCATCATGATTGGAGAGAGGGATGTCGATAGGCTCTGGATCTAGGACTCTGGAAAATTCAAGAACACAACTCATATAAGAAATCGATAATCTCAGGCTTCATGAAATCTCCTTCTTGAAAGTAGCTCACATTCTGAGAAGGTGCTACACTCATCTCATTCATGGGTGAAAATGCACCAAATTGAGAATATTGTATTGGGATCATATATGGAATCCATTTTGGAGAAACCATATCCCATAAGGTAGATAGAATTTTTACCACTGCCTCTACCTATAGGGTCATAATATCCTAGGTAGATCTAGAAGAAATCAGTAGTGACAACAAATCAACCCCATCTCACAAGGAAGGGGAATTTTTATTACAACTTCCACCATGGGGGTTATCAAATCCTTAGCAATGTTGAAAATTACTAGTGGTGGCGGGGAGGCCGCGTCGGCAGGGAGGCCATGTCTGCAGGGAGGTGGGGAGGCTGCGTTGGAGCCACATCGGTGGGGAGGTAAGTCGGCTGCCTCATGAGGGGAGGAGGGGTTGCATTGGCGTGGTGGGGAGCGTCGGCAGGGAGGCAGGGAGGCTGCGTCGGAGCCGCATCGGCGGGGAGGTAAGTCGGCTACTTCGAGAGGGCAGGAGGGGGTCACATCAGTGGGGAGGAGAGCTAGCTGCCTCGTAAGGGGAGGAGGGGGAGGAGGATTCGAGGAGGAGGATTCGTAAGCGAGGGAGGGAGGGGGAGGAGGATTTTCCAGTGAGGGAGGGAGGGGGAGGAATCGCAATGGAGGGAGGGGGAGATATGAGTTGCGACAGAGGAATGGAGATGAGTCGTGACGGAGGAGGGTTTCTAAACCCACGGATAAAACGAGAGGAGGTCGGTACCGTTGGGGTTTCTACTATAAATCCATAGTTTTAAAAAAAGTGTGGCTATATCTTAACCTATAGCCACAGATCAATTAAATTGTGGCTATGAATCCGTGGCTATAGGTCATTTTTCTAGTAGTGTTATTATTTTATTGAGTTGATGATATGTTGAACTAGAGGGGTTAGACTATGAGAACCTTCCAATAGGGTTTCTTATGGATGATTGATTGATTGTGAAGAGTCTTCCAAGCCAAAGCACAAGCTTAGACTCGGTCTTACTTGATTTTTAGATGGTCTTCTGAGAAATATTCTTTTCTATTACATAGGAGATACAGAACTTAGGCTAGATCCCAGGATGTCATTATTAAATGGTTTGAATAATTAATAAATTTAAATGAATGTAATTCTAAACTGTAAGATTGTTTAATTTTGAGTAATTATTTTAATTTCTTCATTTTTCATATTGCCTACTATATATATTCACTGACAGTTAGGCACATATCTTTTGGTGGTTGCCTAATGTGTTTCATCTCAAACCCTATTTGGGTCATGATTTTGGACCCAAATAGATTATATGGTTGTAGGTATAGATAAGGGAAGTTTCCCTTCATCATCAGGTACTTGATTGCTGTGGAGCTGGAGAGCATGGGACCAAGCTGAGGCTTGCAATGCTGTTGGAGTTGTTTACTATTTTTAGTACTTTGGTTTTAGTATTTTATTTTCAGAATTGTGACTTGTTTGTCTACTTTCCTAGATATTGTGACATGAATCATTACTTATATATATATTTTTCGGTTGTTTATACTATCTGTCTTCTACTGTTTACTTGTTGTATGGTATTAATGATTCCGCTACTATTTACTGTATACTATTTGTTTCTTCTATGTTACTCTGCTAATAAGGGCATAGTTTCCCCACTATCACACCCAAGGTCCTCGCTGCTAGTTAGTAGCCTCTGGCATTCAGGAAAATGCGCTTGAGTCCATGTGACCTACCAGGTACGAGGCACCTTTGGGAGACACCTAGATCTGAGATGCTACATAGTGGTATCAGAGGAGGTTCTTTTCTGCTTTGTATTACTATTTGGAGCCTATAGATAGGGATAAGAAGAAATCAATAGTTGGTAATAAGCTTTTCTAAGGAGTAGATAACCCGTGTATCGGGAAAATAAAAGTTACCTCAAATATTGAAATTTTTATGGTTTTTCATTTGTTACAGTTTATTTGATTTCACCATTGGGTGATTCACTTTTTTTTGATATTATCGTTGATATTATTGAGGTTCTATTTCTATTGAAACCTTATGAGAAGAGGGTATTCCATATAATGAATCATATAGGAACTTGATAGGCATCACATGTCATGCATTCTTGTCATGCAATTTAGGGTGAATTACTGATTTCATGCGATTGTGATAGGTGTTGTGCTAGATATGCATGTTGTTGTGATAGATGCCTTGATAGAATACTTGATATTTTGATAGGGTAATGAGATATGTAAAGTTTAATTTGGATGGGCACCAAACATTGGTCTCTGAGGTGTTATGGGCCCTCTTGGATCAGAATTTGGTGGATCATATATGAACTCTAGTTGATTTTTGTCAATTTGTAATGCAGAATAGGATGCAAAACTTTGATTCAGGGGATTATGGACCCTGATGGGTCAGAATTTTTCCTTTATTAGATTTTTTTTGTAAGTTTTTAATGGTTACATAGAAGTTTAAGAGGCCTAACATCTGGAAACCCAAAAAACACAAAGTGTGGGATTATGAACACATTCTATGTGTTATTCTATTCTAGAAGAAACAACTTTTCTTAAGTATACACTATGTACTATGAGTACATGCCGTGTAGAGATTAACTGTGTGACTGGATGTGTGAGTAGAGACACAGGTTGATAAATGTTTGGTAGAACATGCCATGTATGGGGAGTACACACCGTTCTGAAGAGTCCATGTATTTGGCCATGTAACTAACAACAAAGATGGATGAAACTCAAGTTGTACACACAGTGTCCCATTATTGCACACCGTGTAGAGTTGACCATGTCTCCAACCATGTTACTAACGACACAGGTGGTTAGAACTTAAGTGGTACATGTTGTGTGTAGGGTGAACATTCCATGTGTTGTTACCCTGGAGAGATATGTGTGTTTTAGCTATGTAGAAGAACTTGGGAAGGAGGGAAAATTCAAGTACACACTGTGTCAGAGGAGGAACACACCGTGTGTTTGGGGTGTTACATGACCAAGTTTGGCAGAGGTACATGCCATGTTAAAATATTAAGAGAGAACACCATGTAGGAGTTATATATGCTGTGTAACCCTATTTTTTAAAACTTATTTTTTTCTTCTCATACTCATTTCTTGCACTTCTAAGTTTCTATCCTTGATAATCTTGCAATGAGGTGTGTGCTTGACCTTATAGAGTCATTACACTGAGACTTCCTCTGATTGTACACTAGATATAGGGAAACAATCAGACACTAGAAATGGTAGATTGAGGACTACCATCATATCCTCCTGTTGTGCCTGTCTTGGCACCAGATATTATACCAGACATAGGTGCTGATGCACAATTCTGAGAAGGCTTCATGAGGTTTATGCAGACCTACCAGGGAGCACCACATCCTACCCCGTCTATGACAGAGTTGATGTGGGTTTTCTAGTAACAACATCCTCACACTTTCTCAGGGGATGGATGACCTAAGGCTATAGAGTCATGGTTATAATACATGTTTTTTATCTTCAAGCATCTCGATACACCTCTTGAGAGGAGGGAGAATCTCGCAACCTACATGCTTTGAGATTCTACCAAGAGATAGTGGGATGTGATATCACAGACAGGATGCCAATGAGTTATAGCTTGGGATGTGTTCCAGTAGACCTTCTATGGCTATTTTTACCCATAGACCTTGAGGGCCGACTGATCCAAATAGTTTATTGGTTTGGAATAGGGTACTATTTCAGTCATGGAGTATTCTTATTTCTTCATAAAGCTATAACACTTCAAACCCATTCTGGAGGGTGATGAGTTATTTATGGCCAGGAAGTTTGAGGATGATCTTAGAAATGAAATCCGATCCTAGGTGAACATATTTAGGTTAACTTACATATATTCTACAGTCAACTAGGCATTGATCACTGAGCATAATTTGAGGGAGTCTAGAGCTGTGAGCCAGGTCAGTTCGGTATCCAGAGTTGGTACTCCTCTGACTGATAGTAGGAAACACCACAGGGAGTCTACATGAAGAGATCTGAGTAGACAGGATACTCTTTCAAGTATCCAGGTGGTATGCTACCAGTGTGGGAAGAGTGGAAATACAAGACCTCAATGCCCGAGGGACCCAGTTGAGTTCTGAGCTTGTGTAAAGATGGTTCATCTTTAGTGTTTTTGCCAGTTTTTCTCACCAGTAGCCAGTGATAGGGGTTATTCTATTACTCCACGTTCAAGAGCAGGACCACCAGTTTCTCATCAGACAGGGAACTGGAGTTTGTCCAGTCATTTAGACCGAGGATGAGGATGTGGCTGTGGTAGCCAGACAACATGATTCCAGCAATAACAGGGTGGATCGGCTTACATAGGGAGTATATGGTAAGTATCTTTTTTAATTAGTTTATATAACTTTAAATATAAACTATTTATTTTATATTCATATAGGAAGTTGAATAGCCTGATATTATGGATTTTGATGCTTATAAGAGGATGTACAATGATCCTATAACTGGAGAGATTAGAGGTCATCGCCAACGTCATATTGTGGTTAGTATAATTTCTTTTTAAGTTTTAAAATTAACTGCAAATAATATTTTAACTATTTTAATTTTAAATTGAAATTGAAAGAGTTATATGAGTCCATGACTTCTCAGACAGATACTGAGAGTCAAGATGAGACTGAGGATCAAACTAGTGTAACATGATTTGATGAGGCCACACAGATCCAAGAAACCTAGTATGCCTTCAATAAAGGATGAGTTGTTGGTATCAGCTCTCGATTGGCGCATGTGAGTTATTATGGTACCACTGTGATGTTGGCATGTAGCTTGAGAGAAGCTTGTGGAGAGTCATCATCATATGATGTACAATATTAGGAGTAGCTGCGACCATAGGGTGAGCTTATCATGAGTATGCATAGGGTGCATGAAGAGATCTATCGACAGTTGTAGCAGCAATAAGAGGAGATATATCGATGGTAGTAGCAACATCCGATGGAGTACATGCGACGTCTGAATCTTGGTTTAGGGATGGAGTTCCCTCCACCATTTCCTCCAACTCCTCTAGAAGACCCTCCCCCTCAGTGATGTATTTACTTTTTCTGATAAAACATTTGAATGCAATTTTTTTGTAATATTATATATTTACATTTCTATATAGTGCATTTTTTATATTGTTACAAATATTGTGTTTTATTATTATTTTAGTATTTATTTAATGTTTTATTATTTTATTACTTTATTATTTATTTAATTTATTATTGTCATTATTATTATTTTTATATTTTTGTGAATATTGAAGTTTTTTTTATTTTATAATTTATTATTATTATTGTTATTAATTTAATCAATATTATTTTAATAATAATAATAATAATAATATTATAATATTATTTATATTATTAATACTAATAATATTATTACATTAATACTATTTATATTATTATTATTATTTAATACTATTTTATTTATATTTTTTATTATTTTTAATATTATTTTATTAAATTTTATTAATATTAATAGTTTTTATTTTTTAAAGTTTTTTTGCGATGGGCCTGTCGTAATAGGGTTTCTTAAAAACTCAGAGAAACTTTTTTCAACGGACCATTGAAAAAAATATTTTTTTTTCGATGAGATCCCGTTGTAAATGCTCCGTCGCAAATAACTCAATTTCCAGTAGTGTTGGTATCAAATAATGGGTATCGATATCAGTATTATAATACATGAACCACTACAAAATTAGATTTTAATAGCACTAGTAAAGGAAATTTATCAGTACTTTTAAAGTGCTGACTACAAAAGAAAGCTTAAAGAGAATGCTTTATCAGTACTCACAAAAATCTCTGATAAAGGCCCCCTTTAAGAGTGCTAAGAAAAAGTGCTGATAAAGGGGGACTTTATCAGCACTTTTTTTAGCACTGATAAATGGAGACTTTATCAGTTATTTTTTTATGGGTGATAAAAGGGACCTTTATCCGTGTTTTTTAGCACAAATAAAGGGGGACTTTATTAGTGCTAAAAAAAGCATCGAAATTGGTAGAACTGATAAAGGTGGTATTTTTTAGGACCTCTATGACCCCCTATTAGTGCTTCCAGCACCCCTATTAGCGCTTCTCTACCCCCTTTATTTGTGCTTTGCAAAATTCCAGCCTCCTTGACGCGCCTGAATTTTATCTATATACCTATCCTTTAGAACTCAAATTCCTTTACCATTGCACCAAGATGTTTTATTTTCAATTTTATGATATGAATATTTATTTATATAAATATTTACAAATATATTTTTTGTTCATATATTTATATAAGTATTTTTAAATACATTTATAAAATATATGTGTGTGTATGTGTGTGATATATATACTTATATTTATTTAAATATCTTATATATTATATATTATATATTATATGTTATATATTATATTCATTTACATATACTAAAATATAATATAAATATAAATATATATTCGTTTATTAACACACACACACACACATATATAAACATTATATATACATATATAAACATTATATATACATATATAAACATTATATATACATATATAAACATTATATATATATATATATATTTGTATAAGTATATATATATATTCATATATTTTTATAATGTAAAAAATAGTTAGATATTATTTTAAATACATTTTTAGAATATATATTTATTTACATATATTAGAATATACATATAAATATATATATTTGTTTATTGACAGACACATGTTTATATATAAACATTACTTGTGTAGGTATATATATACATATTAGTTCATTTGTATAAGGTAAATAAAATAGATATCTTTTTACTTTAAATTAAATGAATAGTAAATATTTATTTTATATATATATAAATACATTATTACATAAATATATTGACATATGTATTTATAGAAGTGATATATTATAAGTAAATATAAGAAAACATGCATATATTTAACTATAAATAAAATTAAATTATAAAAAAACAACAACGTTTCAAAACCATAATATCAATATGAATGTAATCCCTGATAAAAAATCCAGTACCCACTGAAAATGAAAAAAATACCCCTTAAATGATGATAAAATTCAATCAAATGTTAAAAAAATGGGATACCCCGACTAAAAACTCGGTTTTGGAGGATTTTTAGGCCTTTTTGCCTTCAATAATGAGATCATGTATTCCCTTAGTTACTAGTACCTAGAGTTTATCACAGGCTTCAATTTGATATTTGGTAGATCCCAAATGGACACCCAAATCAAAAGTGTTGAGTCAAAAGCTTTTTTTTTGACTTTTTGATTCCTTTTTGTTTTAGAAATAAAAACACTCTTTTGAAATGAATTCATATATTTTTTTATCATACTCACTTTAAATATTTTGTTTCATCTTTCATCATTATAATTTTTCATATACATATGATAAAAACCATACTCATGAGTTTCGCAGAAATAATACATTCTATGATTATCGTAACAAGGCTAGATATGATATTTATCGTACTCACTGAATATGAATTATATCAAACACACCAAATATGATATTTATTGTACACACTATCTAGTTTTTGTACTGAAATTATTTTCATAATGACAAAAATTATATCGAATCTTATAACGAGAATCATCAGATCCATTTAAACTCATTTCATCATAACCAGAAAATTATATCGAAATGAATTGAAAACCTTTTAAATCAAAATGATGTCATGTATTTTGTTTCAATATGATTTATAAAATTATGTCATTGTTCTAGTTATAAGATGACCGTTGGGGTGCCAGATGTCCAAGTTCCTCCACTTTTTCAAGAGAAAATCCAACCGTTGGAATCCAAGATAACCGTTGGGATGTTGGCATATAAATTAGAGGTCATTTGATCGATCTAAGAACTTTTTGAAAAGTTAGATACACTCTATGAGAGCTCTGTTAAATTGATGCTTCATGCGAAAGACTTTGAAGAGTATAGGTAGTGAACTACTCATTCTATATACTTCTGACTTTCAAGAGTTTTTCTTTTCACAGTGCGACACAGATTGTTGGAGATTACGATTGAAGTCTTCCATGTATAGGAAGAAAATTATGATGATCTTTTTTCAGATCAAGGTTTTCCAAGGCTAGGAAGATAGATTCTTCAATAACCTTATTGATCAATGGATCGCAGGGATAGAAAAATAGAAGCCGATCATTATATCGAGGGCTTAACCTATTGTGGGTATGATAGACTTACTTGAAAGTATAAATAAAGGGACCTCTATACAAGGTTATTGGATAACCTTCTCTTTGGATTAAAATATTTGTATTCTTTTAATTGTTTACATTTCAAATACTTTGTAATATAAAGTGAATCGTTTTATATATTCATCATTCTATTATCTATTTAGTGATTATGATCTTTGTAATTACAATTTTAGTGATTATAACCAATTCATTTACCCAATATAATTCTATACAATTTATGATAGAATCACAAATTGTTTCACTATGTTTGTTTTAACCAATGTGAAAATGATATATATCATGCTTACTATGATTAAATCATTTCCTTATTGTGAATATGATTAATTTCAAACATGACCTGTGGAATACTTATCATAACCTAATGATTATGATACTCTGTCCATCAGACCCAGTGCCCTATCTGATTAATGTTTCAATACATTAAGTGGTTTTTTAATTGAATTAGTTTAAATATTATTAAACTAAGTTTCCTTTAAGTTTAATTTTTTTTTTCAAACTTACAATTCAACCCTCTTTTATTATGCCATATGTATTTACATTTAGATACAAAAATTGGTATCAGAGAAGGTTTCCAATGCTCATATATATTTTATTACATTAAATTTTCAAGTTAGTTATATTTATTTTATAAAAATTTTGTTTATAAATATTTATTACACTAATGTGTGTTGTGGAGAAATAAATTCTGTATTATTTTAAAGATATCATGACTTAATGTCGATTCAATTGACTATCTCAATCGTACAAGACCACCAATTTTTGATGGTAATGATTATGAATATTCAAAAGATATAATGAAGACCTTTGTAATCAACACTAGAGTTGACAACTTTGTTATGCGGACTGGTGACTATAAAATTACTGACAAGGAAGTTAGAGTTTTTACCAATAAAGAAAATCAAGAGTATCAATTAAATTATAAGGTATAAAATAATTTACTATGTTCAATGAATAAAATATATATAGTCAGAAATCATCTTGAGAAGCAGACAACAATATTTGGAAAAAGCTATAGATAACACATTTCGGTACATCTAAATTGGTTGAGACTAGAAGATCCATGCTAAGGGAATATTATCAAGCTTAAAAATTACCTTACGAAGAACATGTTTGTAAGGTTTAAAAAAGAATTATGAAAATTGTGAACAGTTTACAAGTGACATCCAATGGGGAATCGTTAAATCCAATTGGGATAACTAAATTTAGTAATTTAGATAGACTCATAAAACCTAACTAAAAATTTAGTATCTATTCAGTATAAGTGTCGAACCCATTGGGATAGTGTGTATGTTTTAAAATAATTAAGGAAAAAAGAGTTGAAATTGTTTAATTTGTTTGTAAAGAGAAAGAAATAGTAGGTTTGATTTTTTTGAAATTCAATATGGGAGACATTATATTTTTAGTGATTTTCAGGTTCGTGTGCTAGGAATTTAATTGATATGGCTTTATTCATTTTTTGTGTCAGAATTAGGTCAGAAGAGATCCTTGGTCTTGGTATCCCACCCTAATCCTATGATTGAACCTTCAGAATGATCATCTATTGGGTGAAAACATGAAACTAGGTGATTGGAAACCTTATTTAAACATAACCAGCCTAGATTGCATAATTGTCATACGAAAAATAAGGCAATTAATTGATGCAAAAAAATGGAACTCCTTAATTCACAAGCAATTGTCATGCGATTACAAAATAAAGATATTTCAAATTAAATAAATGGTTTGAAGCCATCCAAAACATGAATAGAAAGTAGAAAATTATCCCATAGCACACATACCATACAATCACATCACCTGAAACTATGTATACTACTCACTCATGCTAGGCATGATGAGAATCATTGGTACCCAAAGAAAAAAAGTGATGAAGAATGGGGGAGAATCCAAACCTCAAATCTTCACTCCGTACTATACATCCTCCATTGGTTTCTATTTACCTTTTACTGGTCCCAAAGTTTGTTGGAAGGGTGGCTAAGGGTCTCATTTTATTTCTAATCTTATCAGAACCCATGGACACTACATCTTTAATTATTTTTTGTGCATCAACCATTACACGCCGTGTAAGTGGGTTTCACATCATGTAATTAAAATCCATTTTTCCCTATATGTTGTGTGAATCTCATATGTAGATTTAACTATTTGACTGACTTCATTACATGAATTAGAGACTCATGATGTGTAATTTTCTTTCATAGTGTGTACCGTCATCACAAATTATCCATCACTGGAATTTCCCTGTGGACATGTCACGACGTGTAATGACATTACATGATGTGTAATGGCCTTGCTCTATTTTCTAGCTCCACTTCCTTCTCAAAAATCCATTGTCACAACTTTTGCTCATATTTTCACACCTATTGTTATTTTCTCACAAATCCATCATTTCCTTCCATAAAACATAAAACAATTCAAATCATTCCAAAATTGGAAATATTATTCAATGAAATACACAAATCACTAAATTAATATACTCTAAAATATATGCATGAATAAAACTTATTAAATACCCCCACACTTGAATTCAACCTTATCCTAAATTATGGAATCTCAACATACTATAAAGGACACTCACCATACCATGCATTAAATTAAATTTAACTAAAATTAATTAATCAAATGGAAAATTAAATGTTTGAGCATCACATGTGGAAAACTTTTCAATGCCTCACTTTTCAAAGAAACAGGATAACCATGTATTTTACTTTTCTCCTTTTAATAAACAATCCTTTTCAATTATCCCTTTTCATTTTTCAATTCATTACAAGTATTCATTCCATTTTCAATCTACCTCGCATGATTTTTTCCACTCATCATCAGGGTACAAACTTAAATAGAATTCATCACATACCTCAAAAACATGTCTATTACCATAGGATTGCATGAAATCTAACATATCCACTACATAAATACAAAAATCACAATTAATCATGAGGGATTTATCATTAAGGATCAAATGACTATGAGGCTTTAGGGTAGGTAGGTAAATGATGTAAAAAGTAAATCTTGAAAAAGAGGTTTGACTCTAAATCATTTTTCATGATAAAAAAACATAATCTTAATAAATATCTCATTTTACAAAGTTAATCTATCTTACCCCCCAAAATCTCAAACTAGGATCAATATACATGTAAGCACAATGATAATATCAACCCCTATTTTTTTTCTTTATATATATATATATATTTCAAATGTTTTTTTTATAAAGAGAGGTGAATAATAAAATATAATGAAATATGTCATGGTATCTCCCTATATCATAATAAAAATCCCCCAGAAAAATATCTACAATGATGTATATCTCGTTACACCCAATAATCTTCCTCCCCCACACTTATTCTTTTAAATATCATTCAAAACATCTATAGGAAGGTATGAATGGCTAAAATAATCTTGTAACATTTATCATTTCCTAAAAAGGTCATTCATGGATTCAATGGGATTAAAAAGGATTGATTAATGGTGGGTATTAGGATAAGGGCTAGCAAATAGAATGCTTCAATCACATTAAAAGTGATTTTGTGCAGTCATAGCTTTGATAAGATTAAAAACAATTTCTAGAAGAAAAAATGCCTAAGTTTATCAAGAAATATACTATATAAATAATTAGAAATATTATTCTTAGTAGATATCTCAAGAATTAGATGAATGGTTGGGACAATCACTCATGACAATGAACACAATTAATGTAATCAATTAATGAAAAAATAAAAAATTCAAAGCATGGAAAAATTTTAGAAAATTTTTATTTACAATGATCAACATGCTCTTAAAATCATGATTTTTCAAATCCTAATCAACATTCTGATCTATATTAATTATTTTTCCCATTTTTCACATTCAAATTAATTGAAAAAAATGTAAATACATGGAATGATAAATATCCTAAGTAGTTTAAGTCTCCTATACTAGTTAATTAAATAAATAATCAAATGTAGGGAATGAAATTTTCAATTAAAGTTCTATACTATTAAATTATGGGGAATAAAATTTAAAAAAATAGAATTGAAATTCAAAATCCCCTTACATTGAAGATTCAAACTTGGGATGTATAGTTTTGGTATAAACCCTTTCACGACTTGAAGCTGCCCTTCATGGAATGTAACTCTTTTGTAGCTTCTTCTCCTACTTCTTCCTTCTGATAGATTCCTTCCTTGATGGTCCTAAAAAAATAAAATAAACAAGTGAAAGCAAAGGCCATATCAATGAAATTTTAAAAATATTTTGGTATGAGTTCTTTATCCTAAAAAAATAAAAAAAATAATGAAAAATACTAAAAACTTGGGTTGCCACCTAAAATCTCTTTTGTTTATCGTCGTTAGCCCGACATTACCTTCTTCAACTTAGGTGGGCAATGGTAGGAAAGATTTTACCTTATTTGGATCTAAAAAAGGTTGAATCCTTGATTCCTCAATGTAAAATTGTCCTCTACCTTTATCTGAAACTAATTTCACCCTTCTATTGTTGAAAATATTCTCTATATATATGGGCTCAATACAATAGTTTTTGGACCTTCTTGTAAAATAAAATGGAAGTTCACTAACTGCCCAAACATGTTCTATTTCTTTGAATTAACATTTAATGAATGTTCCTCCACTCTCTTCTACTTTTTACCGTACATTCTTATATTTATTCATCTTGTTCTTACTTTCTTCCTTACCTTTCACAACAACTAATTTAGCTATTTTTCCATGGATAACATCATCCTATTATTTCATCAAATTATCTTTTGAAAAATAATCCACTACTTAATATGACTTCTACATCACCCAATGAAAATTAAATTTTACTTTTTATCCTCCTACTCTTAAACTCAACTCTCCATTGTGAACCTCAATCAGTGCCCTTCCTTTATCTAGGAACAGTCTTCCCAAGATTATTGGAAGCTTCTCTTCATCCATGCCCATCACCAGAAAACCCACTGGAAAATATAACTCATCTACTTTGATGATGAAATATTCAAATAATCCTCAAGGACATCTCAATGTTGCATCAACTAGTTGCAGCATAACTCGAGTTGGTCTCATCTCGTTCAATATTAGGCTTTTTAATGTTTCATATGACATGATATTTAAATTGGCACCAAAATAACATAAATCCATACCAAAATAATTAGTACCAATAGTGATTTAAATGAAAAAAACTAGTGTCTCACTATTTCTTTGGTACTGTGCTTGAAACTACTATTGAACTTTCTCTTGCTAGTGGAATGGTGGATAATTCTTCAAGCATATTTTTGTTTGTCACCAAATCTTTCAGGAACTCATAGACATACATGTTTTCTATTAACTTAGTGAATGGGATGTTGATGTGTATCTTATTGAACATATCTAAATTTTTCTTCTTCTTCTCATCAATGTTCTCTTTCTTTTCCCAATATAGAAATGGTAGTGGTGGTTGGTATGATGGTGGTTCTTCTTATTCATTATTCTCCTTAGTTTCTCTATTATTTTCTTAACTTACTTCAACTTCTTGTAGTCCATGATTTCTATAAAATTCAATGCCACTACCCCATGTCTTCTTTACACTTATAAGAAATATGGATTTCACATATACACAAGGATTTTGTTTTGGGAATCCTAGAAGCTATCCTCGTTGTTTTTCTCTAAGTGTATTGAAAATCTATCTGACATGAAGTTATAAGTTCCTCATTGCATCTTGTTAGTTTTGAGAGTCATTTTTCAATTATCTAATTGAATTTACATGATATATTTAGTATGAAGTTAACTCTTTAAGTTAAGCTCATGTGGTGGTCATAAATGTTGTAAGAGTCTCCACTAATGAATGGACTTGACTAGTTAGTAAGGACCATTTTTTTGAGGTTGAAAACTATGTTATCTTTGATGAAATACTTGACCTTGATTTTGATACTATTGTGGTTATTGTTGTGTCCTTCATCCCTACCCATAGTTTTAATTATTACAATCAAGATAATTTTCATCTTCACAATACATACCTTGGGGATTTTGGTTGACCATCATTGCATTCATATTTTTTTTTCATAGAATCCATTTGGGTAACCATCCAGCTATTGTACACCATGTTCACTCCTTGGTTTCTACCTTCCTCTAGATTCCAATGAAAAATATTTCTAGACATCTCATTCAACAACTCATAACTCTCCTCAGGTGAATTTCTCATCAACAATCTTCTTGGAGCAACATCTACTATGGAATGATTTCTCTAAGACAATTCTTTGTAAAATGTTTTTATTAATATCCACATTTCAATACCATAATTAGGAATTCATCTTAATAAAACTTTAAAAAATTTCCATGAACTATATATAAATTTTTAATTTAATTTCTTAAAATTCAGAATGCGTACCAACAAATCCATAGATTTTCAGGGTGGGAAAAACCTTGTTAAAAACTTCTTTACCAGATCCTCCCATGTTGTAATTGAATGCAGGGAAAGACTTTGGATCCAATCCCTTGATTTATATTTTATTGAAAATATGAATAAGTGAAATCTCACTGCATCATTTGTAATGTTCTGTAATTTTAATATGTCACAAATCTATAATAAACTTCTAATGTTCAAATTTGGGTCTTCATGAGGTAGCCCTGTGAATTTTTGAGAACGCGTGATCATTTGATTGACTACTGAATTTGTCTCAAATTGTTGAGCAGCAATAGGGGGTATGAGAATGTTTAGTTTGACTACCATATTTGAGGCCCTTCCATAGTTGATCAATAGTTTCATCCCTGGAATTCTTCCTTGGACCTGTGGTTCTACTGGTTGTCCCATCTCAAGCTCTGTTCTTTCAAATTTTCCCCTACCATCCATGGTGTTTTGTTATTTCTCAATCTATTTATTCTCTTTTCTTTATAGGCATAGGGTATTTTCAAACTTGTGGTTGAAATCTTTATCTTCTATATTATCTTTCCCATGAGTAGAGTATTAGTGCAACATATTTTTACCTGAATTAACAGAATGAAATGGCCAAGTGTAAAATAAAGAATTAAAATAGTAAAAGTCATCTAAATTCCTAATTAACTTAAGTATAGAAACCATCCCTGGTGATGAAGCTAAAAATTTGATAGCCTGTGGGGCATTGTTAAATCCTATGGGGATAACCAGATTTATCAATTTATATAGACTCAGACAACCTAACTAAAAATTTAGTATCTAGTCAGTCCAAGTGTTGAACCCACAGGGACAATGTGTATGTTTTAAATTAATTAAGGAAACAAAAGTTGAAATTGTTTAATTTATTTAGAAAGAGAATGAAAAAACATGATTGATTGGGTTGAAATTCTATATGGGACACATGCCACGTTCAGTGATTTTTAGGTTTGTGTGCTAGGGATTCAATTGATATGGTTTTATTTAGTTTTAGTGTCAGAATTGGGTCAGCAGAGATCCTTAGTCTTGGTATCCTACCCTAATCATATGATTTCTCCTTTGGAATGGTCATCTACTAGGTGAAAATGTGAAACTAGGTGACTCAAAACCTTATTTAAAAATAACTGTCTTAGATTTTATAATTGTCATACACAAACTATGATGATTAATTGAAGCAATGAAATGGAACTTCTTAATTCACAAGCAATGGTCACGATATTGTAAAATAAAGATATTTGGAATTAGATAAATGGTTTTCAACAATCCAAAACATGAATATAAAGTAGAAAATTATCTAATAGCATACATACCCCTAAAATAACATCACCTAACACTACATAGACTACCATCTTATGCTAGGAATGATGAGCATCATCAGTACCCGAAGAAGAAAGGTGGTGAAGAAAGGTGGTGAAGCCAAACCCCGGATCGCCACTCAATGCTATGTAGCCTCTATTGGTGTCACTTTTCCTTCTGATGGTCCTAGAGTATGTTGGAAGGGTGTCCAATGGTCTCCTTTTTTATCCAATCCCTTAAAAACCAACAGATTCTACATCTTTAATTATTTTCTACATGTCAACCATTACATGACATGTAAGTAGGTTTTAAGTCATGTAATTCATATATGTTTTTTTACTTTGTGTTGCATGAATATCATACATGGATTTGACTATTTGATTGACTTGACAACATGAATTTGAGACTCGTGACATGTAATTTTCTTTCACGATGTGTACCGTCGTCATGACTTGTCTTGCATTGAAATTTTATTATGAACATGTCACAATATGTAATGACATTACACAACGTGTAATGGTTTTTCTCTATTTTCCATCTCCACTTCCTCTTAAAAAATCTTATGTCACTCCTTTCGCTTATAATTTCACCCATTTTGTTCTTTTTTCATAAATCTGTCATTTCCTACCATGAAACATAAAACAAGTCAAATCACTCCAAAATTTGAAATATTATTCATTAAAATATAGAAATCACTACATTAAAATACTCTAAAATATATGTATTAAATATACTTATCAATAATCCATAGTAGAGAAATAATTATATGATTAAATCCTTATAGAAAATATTATAGATATCATACCAAATGAATGGAAATAAAAAAAGATAGTTTTTGATGAATCAAGAAAAGTCAATAATGTAACTCTTAATGAGTTTTTTGGAACTCTCTTGAAATATGATAACTGATTGAAAAGAGATGTAGAAAAATAGAATAAAAATAATGGAGGAGTTTATTTTACTTCTACTTCAATTCAAAATAAAGGTAATAATCCTAAGAATGTTATAAAGTCTACAAAGACAAAGAAATTTGTAGTTCAGTCAGACTCAAGTGAATCAGAACATTCAGAAAACGAGTTAGCCAATATTTCCCGAAGAATGAAAAATATTTTTGGAAAGAATTAATTTCATTATAGATATAATAAAATTAAAAAATACAAGAAAGATTCAGAAGTTACTTGTTATGAATGAAATAAATCTGGACACATCAGACCTGATTACCTAAAGATGAAAAGGAAAGATAAAAAGGAAAGACATTTTGAAAGGAATCATAAAAAGTAATATAAGTTAAAAGGAAAGAAAGTCTTAAAGAAAAATTACTCCTAGAGTGATAGTGGAGGATATTGTTCAAATTAATATTTATACAATGATAATTTTGGAGAAAATTATATTGGTCTTCTTACTAAGATACCTATTGAAAATTAATGTTTCATGGAAAAGGTACCCACTACTGAATCTTTGTTAAACTTGTCTTAAAATGAAAATTATCCTAATGAGAAGAATTCCACATATTCAGATGAATAATCATCCTCATCCAGTGTTAATAATACATTACCTTCATATGAAGAGGTTTCTAGATTTGAAAAATTACTTGAGAATGAAAATTTAAAATTTATTAAGAAAATCGAAAATAAAAATGCTAGAATAATTATTTTAACAAAAGAAGTATCATATATTTATAAAGGACTTGATAATATTTTTTTGAAATTAAATATATTTCTAAAAACCTTGAGGATGTTAATTCTGAGAAGCACAAGCTTTCTAAATATCTTGAAAAAGTAATTTTTGAGAAAAATGTTTTAGATTCAACACTCACTTCTGAATCTAATACTAATGTGGATAATAATTTATTTATAAGACTAAAATATAAAATATTTTATTTAAAGAAACTCTTATCAAATTTTACCACTGTTAAGGAAGGATTTCATAAAATATATAAACAACTTCATCTACAAGGTATTAGTTTAGGAATATGATATACTCATTCAAAACCTATTTTTAGTAACAATTAATTTTTTCATGAAAATACCCCATTTTGAAAAAATTTCAAAGTGTAGGTCATTGGAATAAATTTTTTTCCTTAAATAAAATTAAAATATTAAGGATTCTACAAAGCCCATTTTTCCAAACAAATGCGAGTTCCCAAAATTTTACTTTCTATGATTCTAGATCCAATAAATTTTTTATTCCAAAAGTCTAATTGTTTTGTTTTCAAGAAAAAAAGGAATTCACAACAATGAAAATATATGGTATATGGATAGTGGATGTTCCTGGAATATGACTAGTACCAAATAATTATTTGAAAATATTATTGAAATGAAAGGTGGAAGAGTTACCTTAAGAGATATTTCTCAAGGAAAGATTAAACGTATATGTAATATTGTTATTCTTGAAACATCTTTGATTTCAAATGTTTTATTTGTAAAAGGTCTTAAGAAAAACCTTATTATCATAATTCAATTATGTTATGAAGGTTAAATTTTTAATTTTAGGAATTATAAATGTGTAGTACAAAATTCCAAGGATGAGTTTATTATTTCTGCTCATAGGCAAGAGAATGTATACACACTCAACTTAAAATACCTTAGGAGCCAAGAATTACCTTACCTTAGTGCAATGGAAGATAAATCTTGGTTATGGAATAGAATTTTAGGAAAATATAACATTAATAAAATATATAAATTATATAAGAAAAGACTTGTTAAATATCCATTAGAACTTAGATTTGATTCTTCAAAAGTCTATGAACTTTGTCAATATGGAAAGAAACATATGTTCAAATTTAAATCAATTAGTGATGTTTCAACTTTTGATGATTTACATTTAGTGCACATAGATATTTTTGGTTCTACAAAAACTAGAAGAATTTGAGGAAAGTATTATGTATTTGTTTTAGTTGATGAATACACTAGATATACTTGGGTCTATTTTTTAGAAAAGAAACTTAAAGCCTTTTTTTATTTTAAAAATTTTGTTGCAAAAGTTAAAAATGAGAAAAAAAAACTTCCATTGATAACTATTTATAGTGATCATAATGGAGAATTTGTAAATTATTATTTTGAAACCTTTTTTAGTAATAAAGGCATTACAGATAACTTTTCAGCACATAAAACTCCTCAAAAAATAGCATTGTTGAAAGAAGAAATCATATTCTTAAGGAGATAACAAGAACCATGTTGAGTTAATATTCTATTATAAAATATTTTTGGGATAAAGCTGTTGATACTACTTTTTAGACTAAAAATAAAGTTTTAATTAGAACATTTCTTAATAAATATCTTCATAAGTTATTGACTGGATGAAAACCAAAAGTTTTATACTTTAAATTATTTGGATGAAAAGTATTCATTTTGGACACAAAAATATAATCTATATAAATTCACACCTAAATCCGATGAAGGTATATTATTTGTCTATTCCATTACTTATAAGGTTTATAGAGTTTTCAACAAAAATTCTTGTACTGTTGAGGAAATAATACAAGCTAAATTTGAATAAACCCATCCTTTTGTTTTTAAATAGTCCCAACCTATATATTTTGATTTGTTTTCCAAAACTTATTATCAACCTTTAATAGAAGAATCTTCTAATATGGAAAATACTAAAGAAATTGTATCTAAAGTATTTTCTCTGGAAGAATTTCTATCTTATGTTGATGAATAGGTTTTACAAAACCCAAATCAGTTGTTTCTTAAGAATTATCCCTGTGATAATATCATTGGTGATGTAAATCAACATGTAAGGACTATAAGTTCTTTGAGAAATAAAGTAGAACATTTGGAATTTCTTTCTCAATTCAAGCCTAAAAGTACAGATGAGTCTTTAGGTAATGGACATTGGATTAATTAAATGAAAGATGAACTAAATGAATTTAAAAGGAATAAAGTTGGGAACTTGGTTGAAATACCTAAATAAACCTTTATAATTGGAGAAAAATGGATCTTTAGAAAAAAATGTGATAAAAATAGAATAATAATTAGAAATAAAGAAATACTAGTTTCTAAATTATATAATTAATATAAGGGAATAGATTATGAATAAACCTATACTTTGGAAGCTATAATTGAATCTATTCAAATACTAATATCCTTTTTAGGTTTATTTAATTTCAAAAATTTTCAAATGGATATAAAGTGCGATTTTCTTAATATATATGTTCAAGATGAAGTTTTTATAGAACAACCTAATGGTTTTTAAGATAAAAAAAATCCTAAATATGTTTTAAAACTTACCAAATATTTTTATGGACTTAAATAAGACCCTAGATCCTAGTATGACAGATTAATAGGTTTTTTTGTTACAAAACAATTTTTTTAAGGGAACTATTGATCCAAATATCTTTATAAAGAAATAAAACAAAAATGTTTTGATAATTCAAATTTATGTGGATGAAATTATTTTTGGATCAACTCAGCAATCTTTAATAGATTCATTTAAAAATCATATGAAATCTGAGTTTGAGATGAGTATAATGGGTGAGTTTACATTCATTATTGGTTTTAAAATTTCTCAAAAACCAAAAGGGAATTATAAATCACAACATAATTATATTAAATATCTTCTTAAAAATTATAGATATGACAATACTAAAAGTATTATTACTCCAATCAGTACCTCTAATACTCTTGAAATTGATGAAGTTGGAAAACCAGTAAATCAAAAAACTTTTTGAGGGATGGTAGGAAGTATACTATACTTAAAAAATATTAATCTAGACTTAATTTTTTTAGTATTATATGTTCAAAAAATCAATAAAGTCCAAAATAATATCATTTAAAATATGTAAAAATAATTTTTCATTATTTAACGGATACTTTGGATTTAGGTCTCTTCCATTCTCATAGAAATTATTTTTAATTAAAAAGTATTTCAAATACCGACTTTGGTGATTTTAGAATGGATAGAAAAAGTACATTACAAACATATCATTTCTTAGGTGATGCATTAGTTTCTTGGTCTTGTAAGAAACAATAATCTATAGCACTTTCCACTACTAAAGCTAAATATATGGTAGCTATAAGTTGTTGTGCTCTAGTGTTATTGATACATCACACACTCACTGATTATGGAATGAGTTTTACTAAAAATAAAGTACTATGTGATAAGACTAGTTCCATAGCTTTAAAAAAACATACACATCACTCATGTGAAAAACACATTGATATTAGGCATCACTTTATTAGGGACCGCACACTAAAAGGAGATATAATTTTACAATTTATCAGAATGCAAGAACAACTTGCTGATATATTTATAAAACCATTACCATATAATTTATTTTAAAACATTAAATATAATATAGAAATGATCACTATAAAGTAATCATTCATATCCACTTCTTGTTTGAACCATCTCTTTACATTAAGATACTCCTTTTCAAAGGGGGAGTATATATGTTATATATATATATATATTTTCACCAATTTTTTTTGTATCCAATAAATTTTCATATTCAAAATTTTTCTATTCAACATTTTCAAATTAAAAAAATTTCATATTAAAAATTTTTATATTCACAATTTTTATATTCAAAATTTTCTTATTCAAATTTTTTGTATTCAAAATTTTCATAGTCAAAATTTTCATATTCAAAATTTTCATATTCAAAATTTTTGGTATTCAAATTTTTGATATTAAAAATTTTCCCATACTTATATTTTTTATACCCATAATTATTGTACCTAAATTTCTCATACCAAAAATCACCGTACAGATGATTTTCATACTTGAAATTCTTGTACTCATGTTTGTTTTACTCAAAATATACATAATCGAGACTTTCTATTTCATTATTTTTTTTGAAAATGAGAATAATCTATTGAAACCAATAGATCAATAAAAATACATAGAAAGGTATGGCTTATATTTTTTCACTCAAATTCTTTTTTTAATTGTTGTTAATTTTTTTAAAAACCGATATCACATTCATCTTGGATACGATAAGTTTTTTTATTTTATTTTTAAAAAACATTAAGAGTTAAAATTTTCTAAAACATTGGATATCCTTTATCAAATATGACCCATAGAATCCCAATGGTCATATTTACTTCACCTATATAAAGGGAACCCCTTACCATGTACCACAACATTTTTTTATCATCCTTAGTAGTGAAGCTCTACTCCTCCTCAGATAACTAAATCTAAAAGTTTCTATGCTGTGAGAAAGTTTTCATACTCATGTCAGAGTCCACTATATCATATCCAAAAGACATGCCTTGAAAATAGATTACTCCAAATAACTTTTATTCAATGATTTTCTAAATAGAAAGGTTAGTTGAAAAGGAATTTTATGAGAAATATGATTTTTCTTTAAAAATAAATATAAAGTTTCAAGGTCGGGAGTCAGTTTGTCTTCAAAAAACAAAAACCTATCATGATATTTTTCACATTGATGATGTTTTATATTTTTATAATAACATGAAAATTGATGATGATTTCAAAATTTTCTTTTCTATGTATAAAAAATAATACACCTTTTCTATAAAACAAGCAGAAAATTTTGTTGTAATTTTTTATGAGGAAGACACTTTATGTCCTTCCCATAATATCTTGAAAGTAGAAGAGACATTTAATAAGAAAATATCAGAGGAATATCTTTTTGAGATTCATTAGTATAAAATAAAGGTTTAACATCTTTCTTCAGAAAACCATATAAAAAATTTATGGATTCAAGTTTTTTAGTTCTAAGAAAGGGTGATAAAGAAACACTCAAGGTTTTAGATATTTTCATACTCAATTATTTGGTCAATATGAAAAAAATCAATATGGTGGGATTCGTCTTTTTGATAATCAAGAAATTTAAGTTCGGTGCGATTAAATCTCAATTGATTATGTTTCTTGGAATTATAAGAAAATTTATTATTGAATGATTGAAGTTGTGTAAAGTGGAAATAAAGTTGAAACCAAAGAGTTTAAAAGATCTTTTATCAGTGAAAATATAATCATAAGGATGATATTTTATTTTAATTCATAAACAATGTTTTTTGAAAAAGATCTTCAGGCCGAACAATCTAAATAAACAGCTGGAGGAAGTCAACATATTTCAAAACAATTGGTACCGATTGTTTTAGAAGAATAGAAAATCCAAATATGAATCCACTAAAAAGTCTAAAAATAAAAAAGCAGTACTAGATGATGTTTCAGTTGATTGGAGGAAGAAAAAAGCATAAAGAAAAGAGGATGACCACCAATTCAGTCTTGACCCTACTGAGGCTCTTGCTGAAAAAATATGTACCCAGGAAATTCTCAATAAGGAAGATAAGAAAAGGAGAATGAAGAAGTGAAAGGCTGGTTCCATTGATATAAACATGATATTAAAGGGAGTTGAAAAAGCTAGTACTGATATTGTTTAAAAACAATATGTTGAACAAAGACCTTCAATTCTATCTGGATAAGAGAAAGGGAAATGAAAAGAAAAGGTTGGTGAAGAATCAACTCCACAAAATAAATCTCAAAAGAAAACTCTAGAAGAATTTGAAGACAATGATCTAATAAAAATTGATGAATATATTAGAGAAAAAGAAGAACATGGAAAAGATAAATAATAAGAGGAAGAGGAAGAGAATTAAAACCAAGAATAAGTTGTTCCTAGTAAAATTCATTATTCAAATAAAATTCCCATGGAATCCTATGATGCAACATAATTTAAATTTCCATCTTCTAGTATTCAATCATCAAAACGAGTTTCTTAGGAAATAATACCTTAGAAAGTGATCCATATTTATAATAAATAAGTGGAAATAAAGTCCGATGCAAAAAATAAAATAAAATAAATCCTTACATGATGTGACCATTGAAAATCATTATGGTGAGCTTCTTATTTTTTAATAGGATACAAATTTTGACAGAAAAATATAAATAAAAGGAGTGAAATGCGTTGAGAATTCATTAAAAAGGATATAAAATATCATTTATTATTTTCCAAAACTTGAAGCAAAGATTGATATGCTTTCTAATAGTCATAATGATAGATCAGACTTCAGAAAAGTTTTGAAATATAGGTTACTAAGTCTTAAATATGATTTAAAATTATTTGAAGAATGATTTCTTGAAAACAAAAAGGATTTCCAAAAATTTATAAAATTGTCTTATAATGTTTATTAAATTATCAATATGAAAGAAAATATGACGGATGATGTGAGGAAGCTGGTGAATGAACTCTTAGTATCCTTTAATAAGTTGACAAGTGAAACTGCTAAAAAATTAATTTTTTACAAAATTTATAATATTCAGAAGATACTCAGCCTAGAGAGATCAAATATTTAATTGTAAATCTTAAATACCATTATTTTGGAAATTACAAGCCTTAAGTAACTCAAGGATGAGATATTTGACTTGGAGAGTAAAAATGTTTTGATGAGAAACAGAGTTGAAATCCTAGAAAAGGTAATGAGAGTTTAGGTAAAAAAGTATCAGACTCAAGAAGAGAAGGTTAAGGATAAAGAAGAAAATCTTTGTACTCTGGAAGAGAAGCTGAAATATCAGGAAGAAGTGATTTATACTTAGGAAAATTTATTTTAAGATCAAGAACAGAAATTCCAGCCTCAAAAATAATCTCTTGATAAAATTATAGAGTATAGAAAAGAATTCAAGAAAATAAAAAATGTTGTCTTAAACCTCATAAAGAAAGAAAAAGAGAAGGAAAAGTAAAATACATTAATTTCTTTAACCCTTGTTTTATTATTGTTTTTGAAATATTAATGAAATACTTTAAAATATATATTTCATTTTATTGAATGTATTCCATTTCTTGGATGAATGTTCTTTCACTTATTCTAAGATGTTCAAATTATTTATCACTTTGTATTACTTGTTTCTCTAACCATTATTTCAGGTATAAGACGACTTTCCCTATTCATTTTTGAAAATAAAAAAGGGGGAGAATGTTTTATATAGGTGATAATGTATTTGATAGGGAGAAAAATTCTCATAAAAGGGAGAATAGGAGAATAATAATTACAAAAGGAGAATATTTTTAGTACTAGGGGGAATTTTTGAAGAATATGATCCTAAGGTAACATGTTGTCCAAAGGAGGATGTCAGTCATATTCAAATAGTATTTAGAAGAGTTTTAAAAATCGAATGAAGATAATTATAAATGTTCACTTCTTAATAAAAAAATTATTTTCTTTTTTAATCCTCAATTTGATTTTAACTTGTGGTTTGTGTTTTCCAAAAAGGGGGAGATTGTTGAGTCAAAATATTTCTTTTGAATTTCCCATTCCTTTTTGTTTTGGAAATCATAAAATATATATTTAAATGAATTTATTTATTGTTTTATCATACTCACTTTGAATATATTTTTTACCTTTCTTTATTATAATTTTTAATATACATATGATAAAAACTTTACTAATGCGTTTCATAAAAATAAGACATTCCATGATTATCCTAACAAGGCTGGATACGATATTTATCATACTCAATGAATATGATTTATATCAAACACACTGAATACAATATTTATCATACACATTGTCTAGTTTTCATACTGACATTATTTTTGTAATGATAAAAATCATACTGACTCTTATAATGAGAATCATCAGATCAATTTAAACTCATTTTATCATAACCAGAAAAATATATCACAATGAATGGAAAACCTTTTAAATTAAAATGATTTTGTGTATTCTGTTTCTATATTCTTTATAAAATTATGTCGTTATTTCAGTTATAAGATGACCGTTTAAGGTCCAGGTGTCCAATTCCCTCTACTTTTTTGAGAGAAAATCCGATTGTTAGAATCCAAGATGAGCATTTGGATGTTTTTCTATAAATACCAGGTCATTTGATCGATATCATAACTTTTTGACAAGTTGGAGACACTCTACAAGAGCTCTATAAAATTTATGCTTCATGTGAAATACTTTGAAGAGTACATGTTAAGAAATCATCGTTCCACATACTTGTGACTTTCAAGAGTTTTTCTTTTCTTAGTGTGACACCAATCATTGGTGATTATGATCAAGGGATTCTGTAGATAGGAAGATAGTTATGCTGATCTTTTTCGGATTTAGGGATTCTAAGGATGGGAATACATTGTCGCTGATCACTTTCTTGATCGAGGGCTTGTGGGGATAGTCAGATAGAAGACAATCATCGTATCGAGGGATTACCCTAATATAGGAAAGACAAAGTTTCTTGAAAGTTTAAATCAAGGGACCTTTATCTAAGGTTATTGGATACCCTTCTCTTTGAGATAAAAGATTTGTATTATTTAAATTGTTTACATTTACACAACTTTATAATATAAAGTGAATCATCTTATATATTTATCTTTATATTATCCATTTATTGATTACAATCTTTGTAATTATGATTTTAGTGATTACGATCAATTCATTTACCCAATATGATTCTATACAATTTATGTTATAAAAATTAATTGTTCCACTCTTTTTACCGTAACCATTGTGAATAAAATATATATCACACTTACATTGATTAAATTTTTTCCTTATTGTGAATGCAATTAATTTCAAACACGACCTATTGAATGCTTATCGTGACCTATCGATTATGATACTTTGTCAATCATACCCATGGACTTGTCCAAATACTATTTCGATACATTAAGAGATATTTTTAATTGAATTAGTTTAAATCTTATGAAACTAAGTTTCCATGAAGTATAAAAATAAATGTTTTTAAACTTACAATTCACCCCCTCTTGTATTGCATCATCTGTATATACATTTCGATAAAAAAAGTTATGGCCATTTGAAGTTCAAGTCATGTTTTCAACTTATCTTAGATTTTTCATTAATTCATTTAATTTTTATGTCATAAAACTATTATTAAATTACTATTAATCAATAATAATTAGTAAATTTTCAATTAATAATATTTTATTATTATTTTATATTCCATTTTACTAAATATCTTATATATTAAGAGTAAATTCCCAATGAGTCTCATGTAAAAAATATTTAAAATATATATTATATTTATCTCAATATAAATATATTTATATATTAAATTTTTATTTTTAATGAAGTACCATTTTTTATAAAATATACCCTTTATCAGTGCTAGAAAAAAGTTCTTATAAAGGCCCCCTTTATCAGTGTTTTTTTACTAGTGCTGATAAAGACACCCATTTATTATCACTTTTTTTTCTAAAGCTAATAAAGGTGCCCCATTTATTAGTGATTTTTCTATCACCAATAAAGGGGGAATTTATCATCGCTTTTAGCTAGCGTAGATAAATCCTAGCATTGGATAAGCCTAGTTTTGTAGAAATGATGTGTGAAACAATTAAAGTTACTAATACCTAATGGTGAAAATAAGTTATAACTAACTAATATATTCATAATAATTGATCCTAAATAAAGTATATAAAAGTTATTATATTTGAATAAGGTTATGAAATAGAATATTATGATATTTATTTTTGTTGTACATGAGGTTAGAGAACATTCTACTAAGAGGGGAAACAAGGTAAGAGTTTCATTGTCTCATATTCAAATCTAAGAGACATGTTTGATATTACACACCATAAATTAATTTATACAGTGTATTAACTAATCTATTTAATTTAATTATAATGAATATATTTAATCTATGACATTTTAATGTCCATTTAATGATAACTCTATCGCATTGTTTTTATTCTTATGTTACTATTAATGAAATGGTTCATGTTAACAGAACTTCATTAGTTGTGTTAAAATGGTTCTTATTGAAAATTTTTAACATAATATTGTTTCCTTCCACCCTAATATTTTATTTCATGTTAATTTATCTTCCTATTTGGTGGAAAACTACATTTCAATTAAAATATTTTACATTGATTTTTTTCTCAAAAAGTATATCATTATTGAGAATAATTCGCACCATTTATAATGATAGTTTCCCTTCCTTGTCCATATTTTCATTTATATAAAATGTTATACTTTATAATCTGAAACCTAATTATGTGTTACCCCATGTGAAATTCATATTTCTCTTATCCTCTATTCAAAATAATGTTTTTTAATATTTTTTAAAAGTGGATTTTAATTAATCATTTTAAATTATAAAAAAAGGGTTTCATTCCTTTTATAATCAAATATGTTATCTTCCACAACATATTTCATTTTAATTACCTTTATATCCTTTCACAGATCTATTTTTAAATTTTATTTTAAAATTAAATGTTTTCAAAAGTTTCCAAATAAAATTTAAAAAAAATTATTTTGAAAGTGACCCATACCATTTTTTATGAAAATGTTAAATTCATTTTCTAAAAATGATTTTATAGTTTCTTTTTACTCTTTATCTAAAAATGATTTACTTCCTTGAAAATTTACATTCATGAATTACCCTATAAATTCAGTTATACTATTTTGGGAGATTAAACTCAGGGAAGTCCATTGGATCATTTTTCTTTCCTAGTCATTTAATTTTTATATTTTTTATTCTAATATTTTTCCTCTTTGAACACTTTATATTTTTTTACATTGATTGAAGGTTGTTTACATAGTTTCCACACATCTACTAAATGGGAAAATTATTGACTTAAAAGTATACCCTTTTTCTATATTGTGTAAATAACACACGATCTATTATCTTTATTCAAGGGTATTTACCTATAAATTTACTAAATACTTTGCATACCTATTTATATTCCATTAGCATTTCAGGTTATGATTATTAATGGAATTGAAGAAGTTTTCCATATGCGATTTCATTTGAAAAGAACATGAAAACAATTTTATTTTCATGATTTATTTATGATAGGATGAGGATTGATTTTATGTGTCCCACATATGCATGGATAATGATGGGTGGGGTCCTATATCTCCCTCTATAGCATTAGTTTAAGTTGATATATCATGTGATATTCAGGCACGAGCATAATGAGTTTGTTTAAATAAACACATGCATAATGAGTTTTCTCACATTTTTAGGCATGAACATAATGTGTTTGTTCATATAGGCATGGGCATATTGATTTTTTTTTCACAAGGTTTCTATGATTATGATTGTTCCACCTTTTTAAGTTGCCTTTCTTTTTAGGCTGTGTTACATTACATGTTCATGACTTTTTTTAGGATATTCCAATATTGACACTCTGTTTCATCACATGGATGAAATAGTGACAAATAGAAATACCTTAAGAAGAAAAGAAGAAGATAAATGAAGAGGGATAAGGATCACAAAGTTCTCCAAATAACATTAACCTAGGTATCCCAAAATCACTATCACCGGTTAAGGTACTTGTGCGTTAGCCTACATGATCGGTCTAAGCGAGAGCCTATGAAAGAAAACTTCATGAAAACCTTTAATTAGATATCCCCTTTAACCAAGGTCCCATATTTTCCTATAAATATAACCCTAGGATATTTATTTGTATGGAAAGAATTTCTTGAAGGCCTCCCGCTTCGTTCACCCTAGTCCTTCGCTCAAACCCTCTAAAACTTTCTATATAGCTTTATAAAACCTAAATAAGATGGAATTAAAGGGAGTAGTGAACCCAATGTCCTACCCAAATTTAAAATAAATAGCACCTACACAAGGCACTCACTCACCCCTGGTTAACAAACACTAGTGCAAGGACCCCTTCCTTAAGTAGGGACCTACGTGAGTCATTTCTAGGAGCACCTACAGACACCCATTAATTCATGAGCAAGGTATCACCCAAGTTTATTTTACGAGGCCATCCATCACCCAAGGTACCATCACCTTGCTCAAGGTACTTGCACAAGCCTCCCTTGGCTTACACCGACACACCTATGCGAGCCTCCCTTGGATCTCCCTAGTATTTACCCTACACAAGCTTCTGATCAGGCTCTTTGCTAAGACACTCATGGTAGGGACTCCCCTTTTATTGTTCCCTTATCTGATAGGGACCAAATCAAAGTCAGCAACAAGGCCTAAAAACCTGAAATACCATGGAGAAGGGAATACCGACATGTCTCCCATTTTGATTTTCATTCCATTAGTCTTAGGTTTCCCTCACTTGTTCTATAAGATAGGTATGATCCTAGGTGTGCAAGTGATTTTCCATTCCATCAGTCATGAGGACCCCTACCCTAGGGATAGTTCTAGGGAGTTCTTGGTTTTGGATATTTGGGTTAGGACCATGTCATTTCCTTCTCATCTATAAGACATGAATCCACCAGTTCTGAGTGGGCTGGGTGATGATCACACTTTCTTTTCCATTCAACATGGAATGAGATCCTCCTTCCCTTCCACAGGACCAATTTTATGGAATCCCTCAAGGTTTAAGACACCAACCTTTCTTATAAGAGGTTGAAATCTTGATCCTCTTTGCCTCTTATACACTAGGTCAGAGAGGGTATAGGCACAAGAGTCCTCTCCTCTCCCTCATTCTATCTTCCCTCTTCAGTATCCATGCCTTGAACCCATTCTAGTGTAAATTGGAGAGAGGTAAGTGTCACACCCTCTGCCTCTTCTACCAACAGAGGAGGAGAGGTGTGTGGTTTTTCTGGATATTCCGTTTCCTCCTTAGATATCCATGATAAATACATCCACACCATCATATTCATGTTTTTTTAGGTGATCATCCTTTTAATATTCCTCTCACCTTACTTATGAGTACCTCTATAGGCATGGGTACTCAAGTCCATGTATCCAACCTCAGGGAAAATTATATTGTGTGGCTTCCTAGATCTTCTATATCCTATTGTTTCTCACACCGATCATGACTCACATGGTCTTAGAGGTTGATGATGGTCATGACATCCACATGATCCCAAGACTTTTGGTCATCATTCCAAGTGTAAGTCCCAGCCAAATTTCGGGCCTCCTACTTGGTATAATCCCTGTACTTTCAACAACATGGGAATTCTCCTCCTAAGTAAGCCCCCAACCAAACTAATATAAGGGAATTATTCTCAAGAGTAATCCCCAATCATGACCTCCATTCACTAGATCATATTTTTATAGAGTAAACCCCAACTTAATCCTCTAAAAGGGCCATACTCCACTATGATAAAAACCTTAAGAAGGATTCCATAGGCATGAGTACTTGCAATAGAACAACATGGGATTTGATTACCACTTAAAAAGGATATGTAGTAATCCTTCCTAAGGTCCAAAACCAACACTCCAAATCAACCCCATTCTCCCTGGGCAATATTCCCAACATGGACTAATTCAATTTGGAAATTCATATCCCTTCCAGGTTCCCTGGGTTGATTCAAAATAAAAAATTTAACTATACACATTTCTTATAGATGTACTTCTCACATAAATCTAAATTGAATGGTTTGGTCCTAATCACATGACCTTAAAAGGTATGATGTGAACCATTAAGTGGTTCCGAACTACATGGGTTCAAATTACTTTCATGAGTATATGTGGGAAGCCTATCACATGGGTTTGATCCCAACATTAGAACAACTCCCATATCTTTTTATGAAGAGACACTTCAGAGTGCCCCAAAATGTGGCTAAAAAAACTAGTATGATCATAACAATGACCAATGAATCTATAATCAATAACTTAGAGGATACAATTGACAGAGAACCTCAGGTATAGATACCTCCATTGATGAAGAACCTCAAATACATACAGATGATTATAAATTCCATATATTCTAATAAATGATTATTAATTCAAGGGTAACCTACATCATTCTTGGGAGTTAATGAAGGATTCCCAAAAATGTAATAAATTTATAAGAGAGTCTTGGAGTAGGAAACAATTTTCCCTAAAAGGGTGTGATGAGACCGACCTCAAATCCTCTCGACTAACGTGAATTCTTAATAATCATTAAATAAATTTCCCAATAAGCTCCTACCTTTGGAAAGTAGGTCCCCATGAATAAATAGTCATTTGGTGTTTTCGGTTTCATGAACAAACCCTATTAGAAACTGTTCGGAAATAGTGAACCTGATCTGAATGATTCGCCAAAACTCAAACCCCTACAATAGACTATCAGGAAAACATGAATATTCTACAGGAATGAAACAAAAATGGTGAACTAAACATGAATCATTAACCAATATGACAATTTTACCCATATTTTAGGGACCTTTCTCTCTCATAAAGCAAAGAGGTCTAAACAAGATAATTAATTACGTATGTGTTCATTCAAATGAGTTACTAATTTGATGGGGATTTCTTGTTTATGTTTTTTATATATCTAGTCACTTTGTTTTAGAACACCCCTCAATCCAATGGATTCCTTCTAGCTATTGTGGATTTATGCCTTGATTACCACCTGTACCGAGTCTCATATAAGAAAATAACTCCATCACCAACCCAACATCTTTAGTGTCGGGTCTCTAATGAACTAGTTCAGGAGTACCATCAACACAGTACAATCCTGACCCTAGAGGCCACCCAATAAGCCCTCCCATATATCATGGAGGTGGACAAAGAGGCCACATGTGACATAATATTGAAGACATAAGGGTCCTTCTCAAGGTATCCTTATAAAAATCATTTCCACCAATGCTATGCGTTAGTAAGCCCTCAACATGCTGAGGACGCCTTCCTCAACTGACCATACCTAGTTATCCAGACCTGGGCATGCAAGACAGCCTTCTAGGGGAATCGAATGGTCACTAGGGAGGAGGACCACACCCCTTCCCCTCCAGAGATTCAAACAAATAAATTTTTGTGAAAAAATGTGAGTGGTAACATACAAACACCTACTTTAATTCATCCATTCAATAGATTATTCTAACAGAATTCAAGGAATACCACTATTCAAATCTAGAGGTATATAGTGAGTAGGAACATACACTTGCATGCAACCACCAATATTATTGTCATATTCTCCTGGTAGAACCCAAATAAGGCTTCCAATCAGTCTTGGTGGAAATTTACAAGTAGGCGCACACACCTACCTTCATTTATCAATCCTAACATTAATTTTGTTTGGAAACATCTAGAGAAATCAGTCAGAACGTCCCGATGAAAAATGGGGAGTAGACTCAACTCCTTCCCCCCAAATGATTACTATAAATATCCACATATAGTAAAGGGAGGACATACAAAATAATAAAAACCTACTCTAGATACGGAATGGGAATATATCACTATTCCAATTACCGATGTCACCGATCATATCCTGACAATGGTGAAAGGGAAGATGCCAATCCCTATCCATATCCTATAGAAATTTCAGGAAATCATTATGATAAAAATAGTAGTGACAAAGGGACGAACACACAACTTCCTCCCCACAAATGGGGTGGATCATTAGCATGTCGCCCCAGAGTAGACACACACCTCTTCTCTCATCTAGGAGGTTCATGGGAAAAAAACCCCATGATATATAGACAACTTGATCAGGAACATAAACTCCATCCAATTGGATACAATCAAAATATCCCAACAGCCACTCTAATGAAGGAACAAACACTTTCCCATGATAAACACTTCTCATAACAAGTGGACCTAATAGCTCATAAGAAGGCCTCCAAAAATAAGCCTCACCAAAGACAACTAGAAGAGAAAGAGATGATATACAATCCTAATCTACTTAATGTTAGAGTTCTTGAAGCCCTAATGCACTTAACTATGGAAGCTCAAGATCCTACTCTCCTATTACCAAATTAAGGGAGCAATGGTAGTAATTTAAAGGTCCTCTCTAAACAATTAAACATGAAGGCTTTATTCATATCCACAATCCAATTGATCTTGAGAACCCATATCATAATGTGAGCCATGGAAACCCTCAGTGTGTCCAGATGATCAAGGTGTATGATAGTTTACCCCTTGATGTAATACACCATGGTGATCCTCCCCATGATGGTGATCGCTGTGAATGTTATCTCTACAGTAGTTTTCACATTTCCAAGATAATCCTCTATTTGAAAATGTAGTTATGAGAAAGCCCTCCAATCATAAGGTACTTGAGAAAACAAGTCCATTCATGTATGATGACTTGTGATTAGTAGGTGAAATCCTTTCTCAACTAGAAGAAATCCTGAGGTGATAATCATTCTCTAAACTACACATAGCCCACTTACCTTCCATTATAATAGAGAAAGTCCCTACCAATATTTTTGCTTATGAAAAAGAGGTAGGAAATAATCCATTATAGTCAGACCAAGTAGAGGAACCTCCAAAAAAAGATGAAGATGACATGCTAAACATGAGAAAATAGTTGGCTAAATATGACATACCAGTCATGTTCGTGCCTTTATCCACCACTCAATATAGTATTCCAGAGTCACTATCAGAAGATTGTGTGCATGAAATATACCTCAAAATATTGAAAAATATTCATCAATTAAGGGAAAAACTATTTCCTTATGATGAGTATCAAAATTAGGTCAATGTAATTGAAGGGATGCAACACCAAATTGACTTGGTAGATCTCCTAGCTGTGTGAAATCCAAGGAAACAGTAAGGATCCCTTTAACATGCATACCTCAGCATGTTAAAAAGTTTTATAAAACTGATCTCCAACACACCATATGGTTTCTATATCAGAGTATGGTGTGTACATGGAGTGTTATATTTCACCATGCTCCCTAACAAAAAGATCCTGCCAAAAGTGGTATCATGTAAGTTCAAAGCCCTAGACCAACTTCAACAAATAGACCCTATTCACAGCCGGAGATATACTCATCAAAATCAGGCCCCAAATAACTATGACTAATGTTAGGCCATAAGAGAGAATGATATTGAGATACTATTGCATAAATCTTCAAAAAAGATCAAGAAATATTCCCATTTAGGATAAGTTATCCATCAGATAGAGTAGATATCATAAATAGTACAATTATCTTCAGATTTGGGTGATCTAAGTGCATACTGAATGATTCACCAAGACCATGTTAAAAAAAATCCATAAAATCAGAAGGGAAACAACTATAGCAGCATCCACAATAGTTCAAGAACAACCTCATCCCACATGGATGGGGAATTTTTTAAGCCAAACTCAATGGTTAGGAAACCAGAACCAAATAGTAGTGAATGTGGAACGGGTACAGACATAGCCCATATGGGTTGGGAGATTTTTCACCTCAATAACCTCCTAATCAGTGGGAATCAGTCTTATCCAGATTAAAAAAATGTCATAGAGTAAATCCTCTAAGTTTATACCATTCGATAATTTTTTATCCTCATTAGGTATACACATAACTGAATTTTCTAAAGATTCTATTTGGATTACTATTTACCATGAAACTCCTAAAGGATCAAAAAAGGAGAGGACAAGGCCTTGTGGATGTAATAGAAGAATATAGTCTCTTAAAGTTACTAATAGAATTCTTGTAATGGAGTTCCCATTAGTAAATTTCATTAACACAACACAACCAGATTCTACAGCACACGAGGCCAATTTAGAGAAGTCAAAATAGGAAGTTTTGGTTCATAATGTGGTCCACACCGAAAAAATTGAAGGAGGTGTGCATATTCAGAACTAAAGTATTTACTTGAATTTGGGAAGTTATTCAAATAATCCATCATTACCTCCTAGAAAGTAATCCAATAATTAAAAGGGTAAGGGTCAATTTGTGCCTCACCTCCCTCTTAGAGGGGCTCATCCCCTTTCACTTGAGGAAAGATTTTCTCAAAAAAGGAAGAAATGAAATAATTTAGGAGAATCAATAAAAAATACTCTAAGGAAATTTTCATGCCAGATATGTTCTGCAAGAAGATCCTCAGCTCATACTCCCAACTGACATGCCTCAATAAAGAGGGTTTGTCATATCAACTAAATCAGATATAGAACAATTGCTCAATGTGATAAACCAACCACCGATATATTTGTATCCCACAACAACAAATAAATAATTCCCTCTACTAAGTTCTCAACTAGAGAAGGTCCATGAACATTTTTACAGGACTTCCTTATGGGATACTGAAGAAAAATACTAGTGGTACTGCCACTAATAGCCTTACCATCCACCGTACCTATTCAGGATCTGGATGCTACACCTGCTCAAGCTCCGACCTAGCCAGATGTTCCTCATGATCTCATGAATGCTCTTTATCCACTCATATCTTGATTAGAATCCTTGGAGGAATGGATATTACTGATACAACTGGAAATAAAGCTTACCCAGAATGGGTAGATCCAACTCCTCCCCTACTAAACTTGGGGAATCCAACATTTCCCATTTTCAATGGCATGGGAAACCTAGAGCAGTATTTATCACATTTTGTCTCTCACTATAATCCCATGATGGGGACACCTGAACAATATGATTTATTGATGCTCAAGTGCTTCATGAAATCAATTCAGGGCCCTACCTTTGTATGGTACATGAGTTAGCAGGCTCAGTCAATTATAGGGTGGAAAGAACTTTGTCAAAAGTTTATCTTCTAGTTTAGCTCGATGCTATGAAATAAAATAGTCTTCTATATCACAAACTATAAATAGTGGGATAATTAAAGGGTATCATTTTTAATTTCTTAGTGGAAGGTATTGGAATAATCCTTAAACGTATATCTCCCTCATGAAGAATTTTTTCCCATATTTATAGAAAATATTTGTCATGATTTGAACAAACCATTGATTTCTATGAAATACACATAAGGGTTTCAGGACCTTGTTGTGATTTCTCAAAAGGTAGAAAACTAATTTTTCAGAGACTAAGGAAAAGTGCAGAGTAATTCCATTGTCTCAGTAAAGAATAACGGAATAAATAGAGGCTGCCACTGTTACACTTAAGCAGAACCCTATACTCGCTCCCATTCAAAAGTCTGCACTATATCGTTTGGCTGCACACCCAGAGCATCAGAAAAAATTCCTGCCTTTCCGAGATGATCAAGAAGAGAAAATGAAAAAAAAAATTTAAGGATATGAAAAAGGTATATTTTTTATAAAATAACCATATACCTGACTAATTAATATTATAATTGTAAAACAATGTGATAAAGTTTCCAAAGCCTAGGAATACCAACAAAGAGGGTGATGAGGATCTCCCAAATTATCACCCCTTCTATAACACCTAAAACCCATGGTGAATAGGATAATTAGTATTATTATTATCTTTATTATTATTTTATGAAAATAAATATAAATAATTTGGATGAATTAAAAAAATAAGAATATACAAGAAACATTTTATTTAATAAAACACTGATACATTACATTATTTCACGGAAAAGACCTCAACTAATCCAAAAAAATCATTAAATACCCAACATAATAACTAAAACACCACCAAGTAAAACAAGTAGGCCAAATTTGTAGTTGAAAACCTTCAGATTTTCTATAATTAAAAATGTTATGGAGAGCAGTATAGAAAGAACACTAAGATTTAGAAAGATTTAGAGCACCCTTCTTATAGGGAATAAATAATTTTTGATGTTTTAGAAATTCCTTAGATATGTATTTATATGGTTTATGTGACCATTGTAAAAAATAGTTGTTGGAATTTATTTTTTAGAAACCGTTTATATTTTTGTTAACAATTGTGTTTCCTTTTAATTTGTCCATTGTTTGTTTAAAAAAAATTAAAATGAATTTAA